>JAPYYJ010003310.1:0-11721 GCA_028533885.1 Nasua narica | reverse complement strand
CCCCCAACCCCCCCCCCCCCGGCTGGCCCTCACTCACCTGTTCACCAGGGAGACGAGAAGGGTGAAGAGCTCACTGTAGAGGCCAGATGCCATGCCCTCTAAGCACTCCAGTGCACTCAGTTTGGGGCCTGTGGGGCAAGAACATCAGTTCTCCCTCAAGCCCCCCCCCCCGGGTCCCCATGGGGGGTATGCCCTCTAGCCACCCAGGGTCAAGTCAGCGTGGGGCCCTGGGGCTGGAAGCCTCTATTCGCCCCAGCGGTCTCCCTGGCCAGAGCAGACCACGTCGACCGGCCAGGGGGCTCGGGGCACCTGTGCCGTCTCCCAGGCTGCTCTCCTCGGGGCCCTGGCGGAAGGACGTGGAGCGCTGCAGGGTGCCGCCCTTGCGCTGGTGCTTGAAGATGGCTGAGGACAGCTCCTCCAGGCTGCAGCCCAACAGGTATGCGGCCTTCTGGGCCCACTCGTGGCGGGCAAACTGCTTGCGCCCAGCTACAGGGGGAGGGAAAAAAGAAAGGATCTGGCATCTTGGGTGCTCCTCCTAAGTCCCTTTGATGAGCGCTGCATGGCTTTGGCTCCCATGGCCAAGAAATGGGGAGTGAGCATCTCGTGGGAGCTAAAACCAGCCCTGATGACACCAGAAGGGCTTTAGGCAAAGCAGGGACAGTGGGCCAGCGAGGGAGCGGCTGCCAGCACTTCCGATGTCCCTTGAGGTCCTAAAAGAGGAAGAAACTCCACACCGCTGCCACCAGAGGGCCCCCAGCTCGGGGAAGGGTGAGCTGGCCCCCCTGTGATGGGCACAAGGGCCACTTACACCTGCGGGGGACACGTCACAAGAGCGTTCTAGCGCCTCCCCCTTCCATGAATGCATCAGGCAGCTGCCGGGTGAGACCACCGCCACCCACCCACGGCCCGACAGTGGGGAAGTGGAAGAAGCCACAGGGGAAAGGGAACAGCCCACGCAGACAGCCGCGCCTCAGCCGACATGTGTCTAATCACAGCAATTAGGGAAAGCTAACAAGAAACAAGGTTTTACCTTCAGCGGCTTCTGTAAGGCAAAGGACCAGCATGCAGCATGCAAAGAAAAACAGCGTGTTAGCAAACACTCATCAACTGAGCCCACCAGGCCCACGGGAAGGGACCGGGCTGGGCGTGGGGGTATGTGTGTGTGGGGGGGTTGTGATGAGCAGTCGAGAAAACGAAACCACGTTCAGACGCAAAAATACACACAAGTGCACACACGCTATCTCAAAGGAGTACGTCTACAGATGTAATCGCGCTGACACACACACACACGCACAGCCTTACGAAGACACCACACACGGGGACACACACACGCACACATGCACACGTACACGCATCCCCTGGAAAATACTGCAAGCTCTGAGGAGGTAACAGACCCCGCTCGCCAAGGTGCGCGAGCCGACACACCCGGATCTGTCCGCTGGCCGGCCGTGCGGCCGGACTACAGGCTCGCAGGGATCCTGGTCTTGTCACCTCCTCCGAGTGGAAGAACTTCCTCAAGACACAGCCACACGCCTGCCCGCCTGCCCGCCTGCCCACCCACGCAGTCTGGAGACAACTTTAATCCAGAGCCTGCTTCCTCTTTGGCAGGGATGCCACCTGCTGGGATCGCGAGGAACTGACTCCTCTGAGCGCCCACCAGCCCGTCCACTAGTGCTTTCTCGCCCCTGCCCCGAGCAGCCTGGGACCCCTTCACATCCCAGAGGAAGATGAAACCCAAGCCCAAGGCGCTGTTCAGAGGCAGCGTCCCTCTGAGAAAGGGGAGGAAGGGGTGAAGAGGTGCTCTGAGTGCCCGCCCATCTACAAAATCTCAGAGGAAGGCAGCGGAGCTCCTCCAAGCCAGGCCAAGCTCGAGCCATTCACAAGCGCCCAAGTCCAAGTGCAGAAGCGGCAGCCTGCGGGTTCCCGCGGTGCCTGCTGCCCCCTAGTGGTCTCCACCCTGCCATGCAAGAGAAAGAGACCTCTGCTACCAAACTGATGAAGAGAAGGGAAGACTCCGGGAAAACTGGCCTCGGAAAGCCCCAAGACACAAGCCCACCCTACCCGCTCTGAGCCCCATGGAGGGCGTCCTGAGAGGCCCCAGGATCGGAAGGCAAAACGAGTTGGAGCGGCTAGGCTTGGGAGGCTGCGGAGCCTCACGGCCAGCAGGCGCCCTGTCCCCCCTCCACCAGGGGCTTCTCCCAGGCCAGTCCCCTCCATTTGGACAGAAGAAGCCCCATCCCCAGAGAGAGCCCAGGGCCAGCACCAAGACGGGACAAGGTGGCCTCTGCCCCCCAGGGAGGGGCCAAGGTCAGTTACCCGCTTGCTCCTCGGGGGCCTCTGTCAGGGAGGGAATAAGAAGGAGAGTTATTTCAGAAGACTGCTCTGAGTTAGGACCCTTCTCTTCCCCCTCAGCCTCCGAACCGCCGCCCGCCTGCTCTCCACAGTGCTCCGCGTCACTGCTGTCCAAGACCAGGGGCAGAGATGCTTCTCCGGGTGGTCGGAGCCTTCCGCTCCAAGCTAGGGGGCTGGGAAGAGGTCCAAGCAACAGGGGGGACTCTGCTAACAGAGCCGTCTGTGCTGGGTGAGGACGAGCGCAGGGGCGGGGCCTCACATGCCCGCCCGGGCGACAAGGCGCGCCATCGGGACCCTCGGCAGGTTACCTTTGGTGGCGCCTGCAGCCCCAAGGTGGTAGATGGCGGCCAGGATGAGCCAGCAGGCTTTCTGTTCATCTGGGGAGATGCCCAGCACCTTCATGGCGGTCTGCAGCTTACTGAACTGCTGCGCCGCCTTCTGCTTCTCTTCAGGCTGCAGGGACAGGCGGGCACGCGGGTACTGCATCTCAGAGGCGCTGTCCCTCCCCGCGTACCCCCTGCTGCTGGGCCCTGGGAGGGCCAGGCTGGGGAGATCCCCTCCTGCTCCCGCCCCCCACGGGGCACTCCAGGCCGCTGCAGGCGGCCCCTACTCCCAAGGCCCAGGGCTGCCAACCGCGTCCCCATAGGCCCCTCACCTTGGCCAGTGGCACAATCCCGAACACATTGTTCTCGGCCAAGTGGTTCAAGTGAAGCTCTGTCCTAGGGGTGCAAACGAGGCATCAGCAGGGTCTGTGGCCCCCGTGCCGAGGGCCATCTCCCTACTAGAGTGGAGACGGACGGATCCAGCTGCCGGACTCCGAGTTCCGTCTACCCATCAGGCTCTACTGTCAGGCCAGAGGCCGCCGCCTTCCCTGATTGGCCTGGACGCCTGGTCAGAGCACTGGCCTCCCTAGGCCGGGTCACCAGAGATGCTCTGGTGAGAGCGTCCAGCCAGACCCCTGAAAGAGAGCGAGGAATCTGCCAGCAGCGCGAGTCCAGCCAGGACAGAGACCGTGCTCTCGGCGACAAGAAGAGCTAAGGAGGATAATGGCCCAGGGCTGCTTGCTCAACCTTATCATTTACCCTTTTCCAGAACAAAGACAGCAAGTCTGAAGGCTGAAAGGAAAGAACAGGGCAGATAACCAACCCAGGAGGCAGGGAGCAAAGGCCAGCCTGGAGTGCACTGAAAAAGGCCGGGCTTTCAGCCCTGGTGTGGATGCCAACAACCTCTCTTGGCCTCACACTAGCCGTGTGACGGCAGGTGAGTCCCTCACCACCCACGTCTTGCTGTGCTTTCCTCTGCAGATCCGGTTTCGGGGGCCGCAGAGGTCCTAGCGAGGCCCCGGGAACACTGAAGGGTCAATTCTGTGCCCGGGGCTCGGGAGCTCCCGTGGGGTAGAGGCTGTTAGCTCGGACCTCAGGTAAACAGACGGGATGGGATGGAACCAGGTGACAAGATCCAGGAGCCATCAGTGAGCCGGAGTCCAGGGCACCCCCCTAGCCCCCGTTTCCTTGGCCCCATCTCACCTGAGGGTGCCATCCCCACAGGCCAGCAGGTAGTAGAAGACATTGAACGTGGCTTCACCGGCTGGGCGTCGAGCCACACGCAGCTTCTCCAGAAGCATCGTCTATGGCACAGGACGGGAAGGTATGGGCAAAGGGGGTGGTGCCGGGTCAAGCCCCTCCCACCGCACACAGGAAAGAACAGGGCCCCTGGGAACAAGCGGCTGCAGCTTACTCTCCACCAGAGGTCAGCTCTCCTCAGGGTCAGACCCGGGTGGGAGAAGACAGGCCCGGCTCCCGGAGGGGCCCTGCTGCCCTGCCCAGGCCCCAGGGCACAGTCTTCTTAGGGAGCTGGGCACATTGTGGTGAGATGTTTCATTTAGCCCGGAAGGGGGTCAGCCTTGGCTGGACCTTACTTTATTGACAAACCGGTCTTAACCTGGGTGAAGTTAGCTGGAGAGAAGCCCCTGAACACGGCCAGGGCCCCAGGAGTAGGGTACAGCCAACCCCAAGGGTGGGCGGGCGCTGAGGAACGCCCTACCCAGGGCAGGAGGTGGGGGGTGGGGTGGGGACAGAAGTCTTGGGGGACAGACAACACAGTGGGCACAAGGGTGAATGCCCAGAGTGGAGCAAACCAGCCCTCCAAGAGTCAGGGTCCATTTTCTGGGGGTAGAATCCCAGGAAAACAAGACGCAGGCGAGAGCCTGGTTTCTAGGCCCTGAGTCCAGGCGGCTGATCTCTTGCTACCCTGAAGGTCCCTCACCTGGATGGAGGCTGAGGCCACCTGGCCGGCTTGGTCAAAGTCCAGGGAGAGGATCTGGGAGAAGCGGGTGGCGTTGCCGTTCATGATGGTGGGGCTGTTCCCAAAGGCTTCCAGAAGGCTGTACAGAGCCTGCCACTTCTCCACTGCAGAACACAGGCCGGGGGCCATCAGGAAAGCCTCTAGAGGCCCAGCCCAGGCCTAGTCCCCCAGCCCGCAGAGGCTCGGGGTTACACCGGCCAGGCTGTCTGGGGACAGAGCGGGTTTGGGGGGCACAGAGAAGCCAGGGAGGAAAAAAGACGGCACCCACGAGGCGCGTCCATCCCCAATCCCTCTCAGGTTTTCCAGGTGTCCTGTCTCACCGGAAAACACCTTGTTCCCGCTGGTGCCCGCGATGGTGGCCACGTACTGCACCAGATGCTGGCAGCTGGTGGTCTTGCCGCTGCCGCTGGCGCCCAGGAGGATGACAGACTGGTCCTGACGGCTCATCAGCATGGCCCTGTACGCGGTCTGGGCCACGGCGTAGATGTGGGGTGCCATGTCCTCCCGCCGACACCCCTTGAACATGTGCATCACCTTGGGTGGGAGGGGGGTGGAGGGAAGGGGTAAGGCTCTTAGCGGGTCCCACTGGGACACCCCTCACTTCCAGGGTCTGCCTTTCTGGGCCTTTCACTGCCGGGGGCGCTGAGGGATTCTGAGGCTAAGGCCAGGCATGGAAATGCAGATTCTAGCCCAATTCTGGCCTCTGTCGGAGGTTAGGGGGAGGGGCCTCCTGTTCCCACCCCCTGATGTGACTCCTCTTTCCCAGGTCAATTGTGAGCTACAGGAGCCCAGGGGGACGCCGAGGGGGAAGGCGCGGGGCCAGGGAAGGTTGGGTAGGTAGGACACGGAGGGGTCCGTGAGGCAGCGATGGCAGCGATGGCAGCGTCGGGGTCGCCGCACCTTCTCGGAGTACACGGCGGGGGCCCCCCGGGGGCTGAGGACGAGCAGGCTGGGGCCAGCGTACGTGTGCAGCAGGCTCGCACCATAGCGCTGGCGCAGAGTGTGGAGGACGCTGGACTCATTGAGGTAGACCAGCGAAGCCAGGTCTTCCAGACGGTCGCAGGAGGGAGCATTAGCCTGTGTGACGGGACAGGCGGGCGGGTCCTGAAGACGCAGAACCTGCCTGCGGCCGCCAATGCACAGGTCCACCCTGCCCAGCCCCCTCCCCTGTGCCCCCCACCCGCAAACCTTCTCCACATCGTCCTCATCCACATCCAAGATGGCGCCGTCGTGGTCCAGCTTCACGCGTACCTTCCCTTCCGGCAAGCTGAGCTCCTCAGATTTGAGCTGACTGCCTGCAGGGCGGGGACAGACAGTCAGACGCAGGCCTGGGGACCTCTGCCACCCTCTCTGGGCCCTTTGTGGTCTTGCTTCCTCCCCGCCATATCATGGGGCTCTCCTCACTCATCACCCAGGCCTCACCGGACCCAGAAGGCACCCCCGGCCCTGAAAACTGAGAGGCCCGCCCGGGCGTCTGTCCCCTGGGTCTCCCCAGACTCACCCAGCGAGAAGCCATCCTTATGGACCAGCCACACCTTCTCTGTCTCATACCAGGCCTCCTCAGCAGCAATCTGCTCTTCTGTCTTCACCTATGGGGGGTAGGGGGGTAAACAGTCAGTCCTTGTTCTGGAAAACAGAGTCAGGAGAGCAGAAAAGAGCGGACACATGAGGGGAAGTGCTTCCGGGGGAGCCCCTGGGTAAGAGGGACAGTTGGGGGCGCCAGAAACAGAACAGGGGACATCGGAGGCATCAGAGAAAGAAGATGGAGAAGCCAGGGGATTGGGGGTGGTCCAGAGGAGCCCTGAGGACAAGGACACAGAGTCAGGCACCACGCTAGCCTTGAGGGTCGGGAAGGACGGGACACTCCGGACTCGAGCCCGGAAGAGAACAGACCACAAAAAAGCAAACCAGGTGCCACCTTCAGCCAACCCTCTTCCCCACCTCCCTCTGGAGCCTATAGGGTCGGTGTCCTGAGCCGTCACGCCACCCCCTGGGCCACCGCCCACTGCTACTGTGACCTCTCACGCCTGGCTTCTGCCTTCAGCCCACTAACAGGCCCTCCTTCACCAAGCTGGGAAAGGGCACCTGCTTCCTCAAGCCCTGAGGAGAGAAGTGTCTATGCAGAACTCCATATTGCAGCATGAGCTGCGGGCCTTAAGTCCTAGCCTCGGCCTGGCCTTCCCTCCAGAGGACGCACCCCTGGGAGGCACATGCCAGCCTTTCCACTCCTCCCTCATGCCTCCCCGGAAGGACAGGCGAAGGCCATGCAAGGGCATGAAACAGCATGGCCCCATTCGTGGTCGGTCTCTGAGAGGAGACGCAGACACTGCTTTGTGTCACTGACCCCCTGGGTGAGGGATCGGGAAGGACAAGGAAACACAGTAAGTCTTTTCTCTGTCACATTTCTTGGAGCTGAAGGAAAAAGAGATCTGGGTTCTACTCCCAGGTTGGATCCCGGCTTCAGGTAACTCCCTCTCCCTTGCTGATGGCCCTTCCGTGTTCGAGAGAGAGAGAAGCCTGGACTACACGCGGCCCCCAGGCTCTGGGAATCGTGGCCAGTGAAACCACCCTTTAGACAAGAGGATTGGTATGGGGCCAGCGACATTTTAAGTTGTTAAATGAAGACAGTTAAAAAAGGAAGGAAGGAAGGGAGGAAGGGAGGAAGGGAGGAAGGAAGGAAAAGAAAGGGCTAATTCTTAATTACTTGAAGAAATGTGACTTAGTAAAACAAATCACAATATTTTATTATTTTTTTTCCAAGTCACATGATATAGGTAAAAACCTTTGTCTCGAATGGACACGTTTTATGGGTCAGGTGTTTGGAACCTGACAAACTAAGGGACATCAAAGGGTCGTGGCCTAGAATTAATCCTTTTAGGATGAATTCAAAGCTCCGTTTCCAAGCCTGGCCAGCAGGTGGAGCCAGAGCACGCCACATCTTCCTTGGGACTGTGGGGGGGGGGGGATGGGAGGGGCTCAGCCTTTCTGCTTTCTCTCCCCAGAAGTGAGGAGACTTGGAACCCCTAGAAACCAATACTCTTGCCAAGCTCTTGGGCTCCAGTGGTTAAAAACCATGTGCCACAAGGCCAGACTCGAGTGGTGACACCCCGTCTAGACGCTCCCCAGGGGCCTGACACGGAACTGCCTCATCTCAAACTTTGAGCACTGCCTCCTCCAAGGATCGCCCCAGAGGCCGGGTGGGAGCCAGAAGGGGAAAGAGGCCTTACACTCCAGCATGAGACCCGAGCACAGACGCCAGCCCAGGTACGGGCCAGGGGTGGCGGCGGGTGGTCGTTGGAGGAAGCGGAGGGCTCCTGAGGGGGCCAGGAGCACCCTACCTGGCTGTGGGCAGGAGAGGCGGCCTCAGGGTCCAGCTGCCAGCAGCAAGCAGAGAGAGAGAGAGAGAGAGAGAGAGAGAGAGAGAGAAGTGTGAAGACAAGTGGACCGTCAACATGTCCCCTTCAGCAAGCACTCTGGGCCACATGGCTGAGTTCTCTGGCCACCCGGGGTGCAGGGGGGAGGTTGGGGGGGCTCAGGGGCCAGGATAGAAAGCTGGCCTGGGCAGGTGAACTGTGCCCAGTCCAGGAGAGGCTAGGCCCGGAAGGAGAGGCCCGGCTTGGCGAAGAGACACCTGTTATTATCAGACAAGTCTTGGAGAAGATGCTCCGCTAAGTCACTCACTGTGGCCTGGGCAGCAGTATGTCACTCTGCCTTCGGTCACAGTCTCCCCCGGGGGGAGACGTCCAGTGCACCCTGAACTAGGCTCTTGTATGAGCTTGCCAGGCCAGGCTACCTCCCCACACCCAGGGCCTGGGCCCCTTGAGTGGCTCTGGCCTTATCTCCAGGACACTGGTCAGCCTGACTCCCCTGGAGCCAGCAGACCCCAGAATGGACACACACAAAGGTGACCCCCCCCCAGTGCCAAGGCTGTCCTTCTAGGCTGCCGCCCCTGCACAGAACGCCACCATAGAGCAAGTCTCAGATCAAGACCACTAGCAGCCCCAAGTCTAGGACCCCTTCCTCAATCCCCCACCGCACCCCTGCCCTGCTCGCAGGCAGGCACACCGTCCCACGGCGAGCAGTGGCACCACGCCCCCGGGGCCACCTGTCACCTGCCCACGAACCAAGGGACTGTGGGCAGACCCTGGGGCCAGACTTGACCTGTCTCTGTTTGATTACTTAAAGTCCTTTCTGAAGAGGAAGTGCAGTCACCCAAGCCTTGGGTCTTGCCTATAAGGAATCAGCAAGGAGTTAACAGGCCCCAACTGGGTCTGGAAAGCCAGAGCATCAAAAGAGGGGAGCGTGAGTTTCCTGCCTCACCACCCACCAGGACCTGTCACCAAGCCACGGCCTGAAGGACCAGAGAATGGGGCCAGGGGATCCTTAGCCAAGAGGGGTCCCCTTGGCTGTCCCCTTTCACGGGCACAGGGCTGTGGGTCCCCTTGAGGAAAAGGCCTCACTGCTCAGACCCTCTAGAGAACCCTTCTCTTATTTTCAGGTGAGAAGGCCATGTGAGGGCCCCCGGGCTGCCACGGAGCCATCCTTCCATAGTCAGATGCTCCCCCCCACCTCCCACCCCCGACACCCACAGTCTGGCTGCCAGCCTCGGCCCAGAGGAGTGCCAGGGCCTGGGGAACCATACACGAGAGGTGCCATTACAGAAGCTGTGAAGATCCTTTCAAGGCGCTGCTGGGCCTCCTCTGCGGGGGTCAGCCGGACCTCAGGGGCAGCTCCGGCCTAGAGGTTAAACCACTGTTAGTCCTGGCCTGGGGGGGGGGGTGCGCAGTGGGGCACAGCATGCCAAGCTTGTAGGCCTAGGAAGCCGCTGGGGCCCAGTCGGCAAGTGGAGTAGGGTCAGAGGGGCAAGCCAGGCATCAACTTGAGCTTTTAGACTGTCAGATGAGGAAAAAAAGACCAGGGTGCCTGGAAAGTCTGGGGTTCTTCCTTCTCATAGCCCTAACAACTTCAGCACCGGGGTGGCCCTATTCCCCCACATGCCCTCTGGCCCCTGCCCCAGGCCCAGGTGGCAGTTGGGTGAACTCCTGGTCAGGGACCATATCAGCCCCCGATTCCACCCTAGTGAGAGGGACAGGGAGACAGAGGGAGGGCAGCCAGGCCCGGGAACAGGCACATGATGCTCTCTGGCTACTTATAGGTTCTACTCAGGGGCTGACAGTTTTCCTCATGGCCTGCCTGTCAGGCCAAAACATCCCTGCCAACTCCTGGGTGCCAGGAGGTGACTTCCCTGATTCTGAGCAGGCCAGCGGGGCTGGAAAGGCTGTAGCCTGCTCTTCTCTAAGTTCTGTGAAACCCAGGAAGAATGGAGTAGGGAACAAGGCAGGTTCTGGGACTTTAGGAATCCCAGGAGGAAGTGGTCAGGGAGGGCCTCTAGGCTGTGCTCTACCCCCCACCCCCCTACCTTGCCCTGCCAGCCAGAAGAGCATGCAACAGCCTGGGAGAAACAGTGGTGAAATTTGACTCCTCCCCTGCCAAACCTCTTGAGGCCTCAGAAGGCTCCACAAAATGGGGAAGTTTGGGGAGAACTGTCCCTGACCAAAGGACTAGCCATGTAGGCATCACCTTCCAAGGTCCTCTCCTCTGCCTCTCAGCCTCCTGTCCCACCTAGAGGGTACTTTTTGGACCGATGGGGCCTCAGATCCAAAGAGGGCCCACTGTACCCATTTGCCACCCAGGCATAGGGTTCAAAAGTCTTGCTGCCAGAGGAAACTGTTGGCCAGGCTTGAAGAAGGTAGTGATGGCAATGATGGCATTAAAACTACCATTATTAGCATCACTATCCATGCCACCATTTGTGGGGCGCCCACCATGCCAGGGACTGGGCTCAGAGCAGTGTACACAGCAGCCCTTCCAAGCTGAGGTTATCCGTTGCTTGCAATTCCAAAATCCAAAAGCTCCCTGCCCCCCACACCCTCTCCGCAACAAAAGATTTTCTTCTTCGCTATTTTGGTAGCAAAAACTGTTTGTAATCTAGCCCCCTGCCGTGTGAACGGTCATAGATTTAGCTGTGAAAATATTTATGCTGGTTGCAGGTTGCTGCTCATTACGTAGGACTTTCTAAAATACAAAAATTACAAACTTCTGGAACACTTCTGGCCCCAGGGGCTTCAGAGAGGGAACTAGAGCCCTGTCCCGTCCCCCCTTGGCAGATGAAGGTTCAGTGATGGGACCCTGCTGAGATCCCACACAGGGTGAGCAGCTGGGGAGGTGAACGCAGGTCGCCCAACTCCAGAAAGTCTCTTTCTACCCTAGTGCTGATCCACTAAGACTCTAAACTCCTGCTTGGAATCCAGAGCCCCCAGCCAACACCATGAAGCCTGGGAACAGGCCCCGATCCCAAGCCAGAGTGTCGGGGAACAGCGGCATGCTGGTTAGCGGGGCCCATTGCAAAGCAGAGGCCGCGTGGGCTCTGGCGTGTGGCTGAGGGAAGCCATGCAGCCCCTCCCTGGGCACCTGGCCAGGCCCAGTCCCCCCCCAAGAGGGTGGTCAGGCGCACGGGAGGTTAGTGACACACTCAGGTACCTCCTGCTGCACGTCGGGGGCCGGTGACTTGGACGGCTGTAATCCAGGGAGGTTCGACTTCGGGCTGGTGGAACCTGGGGCCGCCTGCTCTCCCAGTGGGGCTGGGGAACACTGCTTCTCTGGGATTTCGGGTTTGGCCGGGGAGCCTGGCTCCTGGCTGGAGGGCCTGTCCCCCTTCCCTGGAGACTGCCTGCCACGGGGCCTGTGGTCCTTGCCCCTGCCCCGAGACATCAGGCTCCGGAGGCCCACGGAGAGCTCGTCTTTGGCTGCCTCCTTCTTTGTGTCAGGTTTAGATGGGGCAGGGGGAGGCGGAGGCGGCGGGGGAGGTGGTGGCTTGGGACCGGGCGCCGCCTTTTCTCCCCTCTTGCCTCGAGCTGGGTGCTCGGGGGATCGGACCCCCCTGCTTGAAGGGTCCTTGGCACTCCCAGGCTCCTCGCCAGGCAGCACCTTGCTTACCACCTTCCTAACTGCATTTGCCACTCTCTTCCGGGACAGGCCCTGGGCCTCCTCGCTTGGGCCTTCTGC
>JAPYYJ010003309.1:0-11721 GCA_028533885.1 Nasua narica | reverse complement strand
GCTTAGTGCAGGAGGCCCTTTATTATTGCTGCAGAAAACAAAAGCCTGGCTGAGTTGATGTTTAACATTCTCCTTTACTGAAATTGACATGAAGCTTCTTGCTGGGTTTTTGTATACATAAACATTGTCAAGCTGTGAAAGAAAATGGCTGGAGGTGTGCTTTGTGTGAAAGGTGAGCAATAAAGTATCTGTATGTTCTCTCTCTGGTTTGAGTTTTATTTTAGTGCTTTTAAAAACTGAATTAATGTGGATACTTGTTTCAAGCTTATGAGCCAAGGCATCTGTTCCCCCCAAAATTCTTGAGTGTTTCTTTAAATCATAATTTGTGATGAAAGATAACTCTACAACCATAAATAAATTTAAAAATTCCTATTTCTAAATTTACCTTTCACTATAACCTTTTACTATAGCTACAAAACTTCACTACTCATTTCTGGCCACTGGGTGTCGCTGTTGTTACACAATGTATTAGGCAAAGCTAAATTAATGACCCTAATCTTTGAGGGCGTTTTTTTTTTTTGGTTTGCTTTGTTTCTCCATTCTTCCTAAGAATGAGGGGCATTTCTCTTAAAAGGAAGTGAATTGAAAATATATGTTTGTAAAAACAGAAATAGTACTTCCTTTTCCTACTAATTTATACCTTTTAAAGAATCAACTCATGCCTTATATTCTATTTGCAACTGAGATAAGCACATTCTCTTGGTACTTAAAAACAATTTTGAAAGCCTGCCTTGATCATTTTTAATTTTACCTGTATATTAGATCTTTTTGGGTAGCTTTGCCATTCTAAAATGTTCAAACTTTGAAGACAATTTAAAGCACTTATTTATCATTAAAGATTTTAAGGTCTGTCTTGAAAGTTGTATTAGTCTTGATGCTGTTAAATATGTTTAGTATGTATAGGAGTTTCCTATTAGAGATAAAATTGTTAAGATTTCATATCTTAGCATGTATTCGCATTTACCTTAGCTTTTGCTTTAATCTGTTTTGTAACCAAAGACTCCACAATATATCTGATGAATATGTCTCATTCTTTTGACAAATATAATTGATTTATTTTTAAGGTTAATAGATTGCTTTTCAAATTTGCGCATATAAGCAAGCAAATTTTACATTTCTCCGTGATGGCTCTAAAATTTGCTCATTTACTCATTTACTGCTTCAAACTAGAATTTTTTCCCCCATTATAAACCCAAAAAAGAACTGTTTTTTAGTTTCTCCTCTTTTGACACAAATTAAGTTCTCAGATAGGATTTCAAACCACCAGTTTGTTATTCTATCAAAATAAAGTTCTTAGATTTTGTGCAGAACGTGTCTGTTGATTTTACACACATTTTAGCTTTAACTTGTAAGAACCTACTGGGAATGTGGGAGTTTCTTGGAGAAATAGGAGGATAAAATTTTTAAGAGGGAATTTTTGGTATATGAAATCTTAAAATGCTATTTCTCAGATTGAGAAAGACAGTACCTTTTGTTAGTGCTTTGCTTCTTTCCTATACCGGGAACTAAAACAGGATGTCAACAATTCTCCGTCAAAGTTATCAAAGATATGCCGCTATCACTTTCATTTCTTGCTCTAGATCCAAACTGAGCTAGTGTCCAACTATGCTGGACATAGAAGAATTTTTTTTTTTTTTTTTGGACATAGAAGAATTAAATAAATTCTTGCTAAGGGAAAGCACTTGAAATCATTTCTATGTATACTTAACCTGTTTTCCCACTGCCCAAACCACTTATATTCTTTATATTTTAGGTAGTGCCCTACCTGCCTTTCTGGTAGAAAAAATACTAAATATGAAGTATTATTTACCTATATTATATCCTTTTGAAAATAATTTTAAAATATGTATATCATTTAACTCTCTTAAGTACTTTGAATGGTATTTGGTCCATTTTATTTTAATAGACAGGACCATTGGGTTTACTTAAAAATATATCACAGGGTTAACTAATGTTATATATAAAATGTCTTTTATTTCCTGCTCTTTTTGTTCAGTATTCCATTTCCACGTTTGGATACATTAGCATATTCCCACAGTTCAAACACTGATGAAAGCAGGTATGCATGTCAGTGTTTGAATTCACTTATTTACCTCAGGCACTTTTAGTCACCTATAAAAGTGTCTTGGTAAAGATGTTGCATAAACACAACTGTTGGCTTGAGAACTTCCCCAGTATATCCTTTACTTCCCATTTAAATGTAAATGAAGAGCCTGGGGTGGAACTAGAATAAAAATCTTTTTTAACATGTTTCCCAGGAATATGAGGGAAAATCTTAAAAAAAAAAATACAAAGGTAATTTATAAAGTCTTGCCTTGGAAACCGTGCAGACCTTGAAACAGATAATTATTGCATAAAACGATGAAAGTGATGCCAGAGACCTAGGATAGCAGTGTTTAGTATTGCTCTTATGAGATGAAAATTGGCAGAAGTTGGAAAGGTGGTAGAGGCTAGTTAATAGAAGGCTCTACACATCTTCCTGAGTAACTTGGACCTGGTTTATATACTTCAGTATACCACGGTATGCAACATGGTTAGATTTGGATTCTATATAAATCATTGGCCAGAGAATAAATTTGAGGAGGGGCGAAGACTGGAATCAGCAGCAGCGTAGAGCTTAAACTAATGTATATGATAATAGGGATGGGGAATGATTTCATTCTGAAACTTCTGAAAACATGGAGACAGATTTGGGAATGATAGGCATCCAGTGATTTTACATTGGAATATTCAGTTAGAATAGTGATTCTGTATTAAATTATGTGAGGGGGGGGAAGAGCATCAGACCAATAATAGGATCTTGAGGAATCACTTAAGCGGTGATGGAGCAGGGTCACAGCAGCAAGAGGAAATCAAGAGCAGCATGGGAATCTAGGTTTAGTAGTAAGGGCAGTAGTCTGTTACACTTCAAGAGCATTGTGTTACCTGAGTTTCACACATAGAATGAAGCCCAGGATGGCTGAGTAGACTGCCCACTTTCACGTAGCTAGTAAGCAGGGAGCTGAAATCAAACCTAGGCTATCTGGCTCCAGAGCTCAGTAACCAACAATTCCAGATGCTACAGAGATACAGCAAAATATCCATTTACATCTTGTGATCTTTTCAATAGAACTTTCAGAATAAACTAAAGCCAGCTTACTGGAGTTTAAGGAAGGAAAGACATGAAAGTAAGTTTAGACTTTCCAGAAGCTTCACTGGAGGAGGACAGAGTAAAATAATAATGTAAAGCTTAATGGGATGAAGTGTATTCTGAGAGGTTACAAAAAGCCAAGAAAATTTTCAAGAAAATGTTAAGTGAATATCTACAAGAACCCAAGACGGTCAACTGCACAATTTTCTAAGAATTCAAAGCAAATCTATATTTCATTGATTGTATCTTAATGCCATTTTTTTAAACAAAGCATTTACAAGATGGTTGAGATAAATCAGATTTTTGTGGGGAAAGGTGTGAAAAGTACAAACAATTCCTCAGAACAGGTGGGTTTACTCCCAGTTTTGCATAGTTTCCAGCACTCACCACAGCCTTATTCAGCACTGGCTCTAATGTTTCCTAAGGCATACCTGCTTCAGAATCCTCTTTCCCAATGGAGGCCAATTGTGGGGTATGGAAGATCAATCACAAATAAACCTCATTAATGTGAAACTACAGAGAAATTTGTCTCTAACGAATCTTCAATTATCAGAAATTAGTGAAAAAAAGTCTAATGAAACAAGTAGAAAGTAAATCCCACCCTTAAGGTGGGCTATTTTGTAATCTCATTTACAATGATGATGAGATATAATAGTTTTAAATCTTGCAGTGCTGTGAACAGTTACCTTCTTACCCTGTTATTTAAGTGCTTACCGTGGAAAAACAAAAGTAATAGAAAGCATGTTTCCTTCTCACCAAAATACTAGCCAATAGGATCCATTAAAAGGTACATTAAAAGGATTATTCACCACAACTAAGTGGGATTTATTCCCACTTGTTGAACAAGTTTGGTTCAACATCCGCAAATCAACCAATGTGATATACTACATTAATCCAAGAAAGGACAAGAAGTGTATGATCCTCTCAATAGATGCAGGAAAAGCATTTGACAAAGTACAGCATCCTTTCTTTACAGTGTAGGGATGAAGGGTGCATACCTCAATATCATAAAAGCCATCTATGAAAAGCCCACAGCAAATACCATTCTTTTTTTTTTTAAGATTTTATTTATTTGACAGAAAGTTCACAAGTAGGCAGAGAGGCGGGCAGAGAGAGAGGGGGAAGCAAGTTCCCCACTAAGCAGAGAGCCCAATGTGGGGCTTGATCCCAGAACCCTGAGATCATGACCTGAGCTGAAGGCAGAGGCTTTAACCCACTGAGCCACCCAGACACCCTAGAAAATACCATTCTAAGTGGGGAAAAACTGAGACCTTATTCCCTAAGGTCAGGAACATGGCAGGGATGTCCACTATCACCACTGTTGATCAACACAGTACTGAAGTCCTAGCCTCAGCAATCAAACAAAAAGAAATTAAAGGCATCTGAATCACCAGAGAAGAAGCCAAACTCTCACTCTTTATGGATGATAGGATACTTACGTGGAAAATCCAAAAGATTCCACCCCTAAACTGCTAGAACTCATACAGGAATTCAGCAAAGTCACAGGATATAAAATCAATGCACAGAAATCAGTTGCATTTCTATACACCAATGAGACAGAAGAAAAATTAAGGAGCCAATCCCATTTACAATTGCACCCAAAACCATAAGATACCTAGGAATAAATCTAACCAAAGAGGCAAAGGATCTGCACTCAGAAAACTATAGAAAACTCATCAAAGAAATTGAGGAAGACAAAGAAATGGAAAAACAATCCAGGTTCATGGATTGGAAGAACAAATATTGTGAAAATGTCCATACTACCTAGAGCAATCTACACATTCAATGCAATCCCTATCAAAATATCAACTTTTTCACAGAAATGGAACAAATAATCCTAAAATTTGTATGGAATCAGAAAAGACCCTGAATAGCCAGAGGAATGTTGGAAAAGAAAAGCAAAGCTGGTCGCATCACAATTCCAGTCTTTAAGCTCTATGACAAAGCTGTAATCATCAAGCCAGTATGATACTGGTACCCAAACAGACACATAGATCAATGGAACAGATAGAGGGCCCAGAAATGGACCCTCAACTCTATGGTCAACTAATCTTCAACAAAGCAGGAAAAAATGTTCAATGGAAAAAAGTCTTCAACAAATGATGTTGGGAAAATTGGACAGCCATATGCAGAAGAATGAAATGACCATTTCCTTATACCATACACAAAAATAGAATGGATGAAAGACCTCAATGTGAGACAGAAATCAAAATCCCTGAGAAGAACATAGGCACCAACCTCTTTGACCTTGGCTGTAGCAACTTCTTTCTAGACACATTGCCAAAGGTAAGGGAAGCAAGGGCAAAAATGAACTATTGGGACTTCGTCAAGATAAAAAGCTTGTGCACAGCAAAGGAAAAAGTCAACAAAACCAAAAGATAATCAACAGAATGGGAGAAGATATTTGTAAACAACACATCAGATAAAAGGCTAGTATTCATATATCTATAAAGAACTTAACAAATGCAACACCCAAAGAACAAATAATCCAATCAAGAAATGGGCAAAAGATATGAACAGATATTTCTGCAAAGAGGACATCCAAATGGCCAACAGACAGGAAAAAGTGCTCAACATCACTCGGCATCAGGGAAATACAAAATTAAAACCACAGTGAGATACCACCTCACACCAGTCAGAATGGCTAAACTTAGCAAGTCAGGAAACAACAGATGTTGGCAAGGAGGCAAAGGGGAACCCTCCTACACTGTTGGTGGGAATGCAAGCTGGTGCAGCCACTCTGGAAAACAGTGTGTAGTGTCCTCAAAAAGTTGAAAATAGAGCTACCCTATGACCAAGCAATTGCACTAGCACTACTATTTACCCCAAAGATACAAATGTAGTGACCTGAAGGGGCACATGCACCCCAAAGTTTATAGCAGCAATGTCCACAATAGCCAAACTATGGAAAGAGCCTAGATGTCCATCAGCAGATGAATGGATAAAGAAGATGTGGTGTACATATATACAATGGAATATTACGCAGCCATCAAAAACCAAATTCGTGCCATTTGCAATGATGTAGATGGAACTAGAGGGTATCATGCTAAGTGAAATGTCAATCAGAGAAAGACAATTATCATATGATCTCACTGACATGTGGAATTTGAGAAACAAGGGAGAGGATTATAGGGGAAGAGATGAAAAAATGAAAGAAGAAACCTGAGAGGGAGACAAACCATAAGAGACTCTTAATCTCCGGAAACAAAATGAGGGTTGCTGGAGTGGAGGGGTGGGGGGGGATGGGGTAGCTGGGTGATGAACATTGGGGAGGGTCTGTGTTGAGTGCTGTGTATTGTGTAAGACTGATTAATCACAGACCTGTACCCCTGAAACAAATAATACATTATATGCTAATAAAAAAAGGGAAGTATGTTTCCCCCAGAGGTACTTCTCTGTAACAAACTAGGGCAATGAAATATGTACCCATATTAAAACTAAAAAGCAGTGTGTGGATACAACAAATACTTGCTTAACAATTAGAGCACCATGAGACAGGTGATCTGGATTCAGAACTCTAGCACACTAGCCATTACCTCCCAATCTGTACGATGAAGACAGTAATTCCCACTGTCATAGAATAGCTGTGCAGATTAAGTGATAATCTATATAAAATGCCCTCCATGGTGTATGGTACATTATGTGCACTCAGTGTTTAGCTACTATCAATACAGAGGTCATTACTACTCAGGAACACGATAAACAGAACCTTAGGGACACTCTCAATCTCTTCCCTTCCTGGTTCGGGTTTGGAATAAATGTTGCAAAGAAGTTCATAGCATTCAGTTCTCCTTATTACAACCTCAAAACAGTCTAAAATATCTTGATATCCCACAGACATACAGAATCTATGATAGACAATCGCCTGTGCATCCTTTTGTTTCTTGATTCTAGTTTTTGTCTAATAAGAGAATCTTCTCTTGTGCCCTTGATGTGTGTGTGGAACAGAGCAGCTTTGCAAGAGCATCATCTAGGACAACAAAGGAATGCGGTGAAGATTAGCAGGCTCATTCCCATTAAGTATCTGTTAAATATTCTATTTGGGCACTTTTTAAAAAAAGAATAAAAAACAGGGTAAAATAAGAAGGTAAGATGATGCCTCTGATATGGCATAGGATTTTCCAAAATGGAATTAGCAAGAATATGCCATCATTGCAAGGGATATGCTGCTTGAATGGATTGCTCGAAGCAAGGAAATGAATTCCCAATCCTCATCTTCCACAAATACTGTTTCCCAAAACTAGCTGAGAAAATCACTTTTTCCATTTTGCCAAAACACAAACTAGCAAACAACAAAGAGTCCACAATACATTTCTAACATCTTCCTCTTGCGAATTATGCCAGGTGTAAAATTCTTTGGGTACCAAACACAGAGACCGTAAGAAATATTGGTTCAAGGAAGCCCCCTTTAACATCTGTTTAAAGCATTCTAGCCTTTAAATCCCTTTGGATTTCCCTTAAGGATCAAATTGGTCTGTCTGGGGATATTCTGAATTCAGAGCAACCAAAAGAGTATTGGTTAGTTATATGGATTCCTTTAAATATAACTGGACTATTTTTATAAAAACCAAATCTATTAAGATACATTCGGAGTGGTAAAACTTACAGAAAAAATGTTAAATGATTTCTTTCAGATTCAAAGGTCTTTATCCAGTAAGATAGTTAGAACCTATTTTATCAAATCATGTCATGAGATCTTTATTCCTATCACAGTCGATGCTCATTTCATTTTACAGCAAACATATTTAAAATTATGATAAAGCATTTTGTATATAAACTTAAAAATGTGCAGGTGAGCAAAAAGGCTTGAGGACCACTAACTGGTAAATGTCATCATGTATGTATGTATGAGGATTACTTCATTAATAAAGCAGTGTCCTAGACCAGAAATAGCTGTCTGTATATTATACACAAGACAAGCCTCTTCTTGAGAATATAATCTCTACTATAATTGGAGTGTACAGAACACCCCTCCTGAGGTCATTTTAGCTATCAAAAAATCAAGAGTGATGGTGTGTGGTACTGAAAAGAATGCTAAATTTGGAATTTTTAAAAAATTGTTTCTTATTAATTTTGAAGAGATAATAATATGGCTCAAAATTCAAAATATAGAAAGCAGTTATTCAGTGAAGTCTCCTCAATTTTGTCCCTTTGCCACACAGCCCTCCCCTACTCCTCCTTCCCCTGACAGACATCTAATTTGTTAGGGATGTGTATGTATCCTCTTTCAGAGATATTTTAAACATATAAAGAGAGCATGTTCATTTTTTTCCCCCTCCACTTGTACACAAATGATGGTTTGCAGTATGTTATCCTCATTTTTACTTCTCTTGTGTCCCACTATATCTTGAGAGGCCATAAGCAAGAGCGATCTGGACACATTTGGCTGGGTTTGATTGGGCCTGTTAAGTTTTCTGTGCCTCAAGTTTCTCACTGATAAGAACTCAGGTTACTGCAGAGATTCAGTGAATGTCTGTACACAGAAACTACTTAGAACAATGCCCGGCATCGAGTAAATGCTGTATTAGCTGCTGCTATGACTGCTATTGTTACTATCTATCATCAGCTTTAGGATACATTCCCAGACACAGAATTACTAGGTCAAAAAGAAAATACATGTCGCATTTTGACAGACGTCGCCCAAACAGTCTTCATCAAGGTTCCACAAATTCACATTCTCAATAGTGATATGTGAATTGAATGTCTACTTTCCCACCCGCAGGCCAAGGAAGTATTTCAAGTTTCTGAGTTGGATGAGTGAAACTGTTACTACCGTGTAGTTTTAAGTTATATTTCTTTTTAGTGAGGAGGGTAACATATTATGTGCTCTGGATCTCTTTTGGCATGAATTATCTGTTCAGTTCCTTTGCCCTTTTTATTTGGAACCTGAAACTTTAATTTGTCTTAATGTATTTGTAGCTCTCTGTACTGTGTCATAATTAGAAAGGCTTTCCCTATCCAAGATCATAATTTAAAGTATTTATCCTATAGTTTATCATGTGGTTTGATTTTTTTTTCCATTTAAATCTTTCACTCACTTGGAAATAATCATGGTGTAAGTTTTGAGCTATAAATCTAAATGTATTTTAAGCTTGCTGCCCAGTTGTCCCAAATTATTTTACTGAATGTTTCCTGAAATGACACGAGATGCCTATTTATCATATACTTGATTACCATATTGCTTCTTCTATTTCTGGACTGCTATTCTTTATCTGTCAATTCATACCCTTATAATATTGTTTTACTTTATGTTTCAGTATCTGATAGAGCTAATTAGTACTCACTCTTTAGTCTTTTTTGGATATTGCCTAGCTATTCATGTTATTTTCTCCCATGAACTTCAAAATCGATTTGCTAATGCAAAAAAAAAATTATTTTTCCTCTCAGAGTTTTTTTATGGATTGCAGTAAGAAATTCAAAGGTTCACTTGAAGAAAACCAAAATCTTTTTTTTTTTTTTTTTTTTTCCTGAGAGAGCGAGAGAGAGAACCAGTTGGGGGAGGAGCAGAGGGAGAAGCAGACTCCTTGCAGAGCAGGGAGCTGGACATCAGACTTGATCCCAGGACCCTGGGATCATGACCTGAGCCAAAGGCAGATGCTTAACCGACTGAGCCACCCAGATGCCTGAAAACTGAAATCTTCATGTTTTCTTCTAATCCAAAAATTTAGTGCCTTTCCATTCAATTTTTTGTGTCTCTCAGAAGCATTTTAAAGTTGAATTTGCTCGTTTCTTTATCATTATTAAAGATTTTATTTAGAGAGAGTGCACAAGTGGGTAGGGGCAGAGGGAGAGGGGAAAAAGAGAATATCAAGATCTCAAGCGGATTGTGTGCTGAGTGCAGAGCCTGACACTGGGCTCATTCCCAGGCCCCCGAGATCATGACCTGAGCCAAAATCAACAGTCAGATGTTCAACCAACTGAGGCACCCAAATGCCCCTGCTTGTTTCTCATTAAGTTTTTTCCTTGATACCTTCTTTCTGTCACTCACAGATGAGGTCTTTTATTTTGTTAGATCTTCATATTGCTGTCTGTATTTATGAAAACTATTTCTTTTTTTTTTTTAAGATTTTATTTATTTGAGAGACAGAGAAAGTGAGGGAGAGCATGAGAGGAGAGAAGGTTAGAGGAAGAAGCAGACTCCCCGCGGAGCTGGGAGCCCGATGTGAGACTCGATCCCGGAACTCAAGGATCATGACCTGAGCCGAAGGCAGTTGCTCAACCAACTGAGCCACCCAGGCGTCCTGAAAACCATTTCTGTCTTTAATACCCAACTACCTTATTGATTTTTTTGTTTTAGTAAGTTTTCAGTTGAGTCTCTTGGGTTTCTAAAAATAGAGTCATATCATAATAATGATTTTACTTACTTTTTTTATTAACATATAATGTATTATTTGCCCCAGGGTACATGTCTGTGAATCATCAGGTTTACACATTTTGCAGCATTTGCCATAGCACATACCCTCCCCAATGTCCATAACTCTACCCCCCCTACCTCCCAGCCACCCTTAATTTGTTTCATGAGTTTAGGAGTCTCTTATGGTTTGTCTCCTTCCCCATCACAGTACATTAAAAGGATTATTCACCACGACCAAGTGGGATTTATTCCTGGGCTGCAAGGTTGGTTCAACATTCGCAAATCAATCAACGTTATACATTAATAAAAGAAAGAACAAGAACCATATGATACTCTCAATTGATGCTGAAAAAGCATTTGATGAAGTACAACATCCTTTCTTGATCAAAACTCTTCACAGTGTAGGCATAGAGGGTACATTCCTCAACATCATCAAAGCCATCTATGAAAAACCCACAGTGAATATCATCCTCACTCAGCTTTTCCCCTGAGATCAGGAACACGGCAGGGAAGCCCACTATCCCCACTGCTATTCAACATAGTCCTAGAAGTCCTAGCCTCAGCAATCAGACAACAAAAAGAAATAAAAGGCATCCAAATAGGCAAAGAAGAAGTCAAACTGTCACTCTTCGCAGATGATATGATACTTTATGTGGAAAACCCAAAAGACTCCACTCCAAGACTGCTAGAACTCATACAGGAATTCAGTCAAGTGTCAGGATATAAAATTAATGCACAGAAAACAGTTGCATTTCTATACACCACCAGCAAAACAGAAGATTTTACCTACTTTTAAGTGTTGAAGGGCACCTGGGTGGCTCGATGGGTTAAGTGGCTGCCTTTCGCTCGGGTCATGATCCCAGGGTCCTGGAATTGAGTCCCATGTCCAGCTCCCTGCTCAGTGGGGAGTCTGCTTCTCCCTAGCCCTCTGCCCTTCCATCTGCTTGTGCTTTTGGTGCTCTCTCTCACGCGTGCGTGCCAAATAAATAAAATTTTTAAAAAGAAAAAAACAAGTTTACCTAAATAAATAAAAATTGATCCCCTATCTTTTCTATATTTGTATTACCTAATACCTCTCAAAGCAATGTTAGATAATAGTGAGGATAGGCCTTCTTCTTATCTTAGATACAACTTTAGCATAAAGTCTGGTAGTGTGTCCTCACTAGCAATCATGCTGGTTTTGGGGTTGAGATAGATAAATTTTAATCACATTCAGGAATTTGATCTATTTTTTTTT
>JAPYYJ010003308.1:0-11722 GCA_028533885.1 Nasua narica | reverse complement strand
CGCTGCTGTTTTTAAGGGCTGTGCTTGATGCCAAGCTTTGTCTGCCTTATTCGTCTTTTGTTCTTTGTCATACCGGGGCGCTTAAAAAAATTATTTATTTTAAAAGTAGGTTCCTAATACTGCAATCTTTCCAGATTGTTAGTTACTAGACGCTATCTAAGTTGAAGGATCCAGATAGAAAGAACAAGACACGGAGCGTCACAAGATATTACTCAACACTTGCAAAAGTTAACTCAGAAGAACAAAACTTAAATTGGGAAGAGCGGCCGAGCTAAAAACAAACTTGCTAAATCAAGAAACGGTGTTCGGAGACTTCTGATTCACGGATTCTGCGAAGCGGCCGCCAGCCCGAAGAGACGGAAACCAGAACTGGTAAAAAGTGGTCTGGCCTTTTCGCTGGCTGCTGTGTACACGTGTTGATCGGGTACGGTTTTTTGGGGGCGGGGGTATCCCAGGGTGGCCTCCGCCGAGGAGCAAGGGGGTGGAAGGTGAGGGCGTCGGAGGACCCGTTCTAAAAGCAAAGCCCTTTCCGTGCCACCTGGGGCTTTTCAAACGTGTGCTTGACTCTGGGCTTAAAGGGGCGCAGCAGCCTGGCGGAGCCTGGGACCCGGGTAGGGCCCGGGGAGGGGGGCTGGGGCACGGGACTCCCGGGGACCCGCCCCTCCCGGCAGGGTCTGGGGTTGAAGTGAGTGGGGACGCGACACGGGTCCCCACTGCGTCCCTACCTGTCCCGGCGCTCACCTGGCGGCCCGCTCGGAGGCGGCGGCGGGCTAAGCTCCCTTTCCCCACCCAGCTCTGGGAGGCAGTCAGGGGGCTCCCTGGGACCGGCCCCGCCCAGGGAGCCCCGGGACCGGCGGTCTGGGCGGTCGGTCCTCTGCGGGGGCGGGGGCGTTGACGACCGAAGGGGGGCGCGGGGGCCCGCGGCTGGGAGATCCGCCGGCGGGCGGCCGCGGCGGGCGGGAGCGAGGCAGAGGCGGGATCCGGGAGGCTGCCGGCGCCGGGGGAGGGCCCAGCTGCTGCGAGGCTGGCGGGGAGGAGACGCAGCCCCCGCGCTCCGGGATCCGGGGGCCCGCCCCTTGGACAGGCGACACTTGGCCTACGTGGGTACCTGCTGCCGGGCGCCCTGCGATCTGGCACCCGGTCCCGCTGCCCACCCCAGCCACCTCTGCGGGGCGAGGTCCACCTCCCCGAGAGCCTCCGCAGTGGGCCTGGTTCCAGCCGCCTCCTCCCCCCAAGTCTTGTTTCCTTCTCATGCCGGCCTCCAGCCTGCAGCCGCCTCCGCCATTGGAAACGTCTCTCCCGCCATCTGGCCGGCGCTGTAAATGGCATAGCTGTGACTCCGACCCTGGGCCGGGTTTGCAGCTCTGGATCAAGTGCCTATCCACAGGGATGCTGTCGCTTTTGCCCCGTGTCCCCAGCAGAGAGTCTCAGAAGCCCAGGTCTGCTCTTGAGGGGACCCTCTCTCTCACACATACTTCTCTGAGGCAGCGACAACCCGTGTGTCCCTACTTTAGAAACCCGCCCGCTCCCCTAAACTGTAGACAAACCAATTAATCCGAGGTTCAGTACCAGCGTGGGGCCCCGACCCATTTCTCTCACGACCTCTTGGGCCGCCCCAGTTCCTTCCGATTGCTCTAGATCGCCCAAGGGACCTCAAGAGATTGACCTGGGGCATCCCAGACCGAGACTTCTGAACGCCAGGCCCTGTTGCGTTACCCCAGCGCTCGCTCCTAGCAGGCGCTGTGCTAAATGCTTTCTGTGCGTGACCCCAAGGACGCCTCTCACGAGAAACTGAGGCTCAGAGTTACATGGTCTTTGCACGCGTTGCCAGTCTCTTGTTTGGAGGTCACACAACAGATAAGGCTTGGAGCATGGGTTCCCCGGGTCCCCTCTACCTCTGCGAGGCACCACAGCGCCATCGTGAGGAGGGCGCGAGGTCCTGCGCTTGCGGCGCCGGAGAAATGTGACCTCTCATTTGTACCAACCACCTTAGGAAGCATTTTCTACTGTGGGTTGTAAAATTATTTTATTATGGGTAGTATTTTTTTTTTAAGATTTTATTTACTTGACACACACACACACAGAGATCACAAGTAGGCATAGAGACAGGCCGAGAGAGAGAGAGTGCTGAGCAGAGAGCCCGATGTGGGGCTTGATCCCAAGACCTCATATCACGACCAAAGGCAGAGGCTCTAACCCACTGAGCCACCCAGGCGCCCCTACGGGTAGCATTTTTAATACATATCCACACACAGTCCCTTACTTGATAGGGTTAGGACTATATAGTTTGGAGTCCGGATTTTTTTTTTTTTTTTTTAATTTTAGAAGGCTATAGAATGACTATACCATATCCAGGGTACTGCAATAACCCCAGCAGGGTCAGGATGGTACTCCACGATCACGGGTATTTCTGCTTCACAGCATCTATGGAGAGGAATACACACTTAGTGGAACAGAAGTTACAAATGACCTGATGTCAGTTTAGTCAGGCCTGATTGCTTGAAGAATTTGGGGGCCTGATTTATGAAGCAGGTTTGTGCATAACGAATTGTAGTGATGATTTTTAAAATCGGTACCATTACTAAACATCTCCTGTGGGCCAGGTGTAGCCTACATAGTTAATGCGAGTTTAGAGGCACTAAACAATTTATTTCAACAAATAATACAGCTTATTACAGATAAATCAGAAAAAAAAACACCTAAGGGCCTCAGTAAAATAATTGGATCATCAAAGGATGCTAAAACCACTGATGAAATGTTGGAGAACAGTCCAGAATTATTACCCAACAGAAGACTTATTCATTACAAACAGCAAAAATGTATCTACCTAGTGGGGGGCAGTTTCTGGCTGACATCCTCTTAACCAAATGATCAAACGGTATCCCCAAGAATGGGACACTATGACATCGTGTCTCTTGATGTGACACTATAGAAAATACACAAAATTACCCATGCAGAATTCTTGTGGGGGGTGGGTGGGAAGTTACCCCTACATTTAATAACCAGCAGACAATCAGACATTGAAAATGGGGGATCTGTACCAGGGAACGGATCAGTACTTTTCAAAAAAGTCCAAGTGATTACGGTGTGCGCACCTCAACTGGGTCCTGTCTGGTGGTCCTTGCTTGTTCCTTGCCAACCTCAGATGAGGGACAAGGCTGGTGTCTGTGGACGATGGGGCTGTGCTTCCTGTTATAAACGCTGGACTGTTTCCCTCCAGGCCTGTGCCCTGAGCTGGGGCATGAATGGCAGCTTTGTGTCTTGTGTGGGTGTGGGGCTTGCCTGCAGGCTGGCCTCACATGTAGGGGGTGGATGAGAAGCCAGGAGCCGCTGCAGGCTGTCCCTTCCGTCCTCCGCAAGCACTGTACTAGGAGTGGCTCTTTCTGGAAGCCACCATGCCTCCCAGTTAGCATCTCGGACTCTCAGAGAGCTGGATTTCTTTAGGGAACTGGTTCTTATTTTCCTGCACATGAATGTTGGAAGGCCAGGGCCCTGGGGAAGGGAGCGAGGACAGGGTCCAGAGAGCATGGACAGATTATCATCGGAGCCCCTCTTGGCTGACTCTTCTCACTCTTGTCTACCCTAGAACCCTGGTCGCGCTGGGCTGCCTCTTCCCTGTAGCCCTTTCCTGAATGCAATAAATGACCTCCTCACTCTGGTTCATGTCCACAAGCCTCTACCTGATCTGTTGACCAGAAATGCATTAGACTCTCTGGTGTGTGGATGGGCCCTTCGCTGGCTGGGTGATGGCCCCCTGAAGACATATCCATAAACTTACCCTTAATGGCAAAAGGGATTTTGCAAATTTGATCGAAGTAAGGACCTTGAGATGGGGAAATTATCCTGGATTGTCTGGCTGGGAATAAAGCCCAGGAGGAAAGGTGGCCGCTAGAAGCCCAGAAAATCGAGGAAGGCTATGGTAATTTGTCGCAGAAGCAATGGGAAGTGAACACAGCTTCCTTCCCGAGCCTTTGGCCATGGTCAGTTGATTTCCTTTTTTTAGTCCCTTTACTTTATACAAACGAAGGTGCAGAAGCATCTCCAGGTGACACCTCCGATTCCTGAGGGACCCAAGAAGTCCCTTAGTTGTCTCACTGTGTTGTTAGTTCCCTTAAGGAAGAGGGTTGAAATGGACAAGGCAGGCTGCCTCCTGATTACATCAGGCCAACACGGACGTTCTGTTTAGCTTCTAGTGTTTTGTTTTGTTAAGATTTTTATTTATTTATATGAGAGAGAGAGAATGAGAGAGAGCATGGGGGGGTGGCTCAGCGGGGGAAGCAGACTCCCCACTGAGTGGGGAGCCTGATGCAGGACTTGATCCTGGGACTCCAGAATCATGACCTGAGCCCAAGGCAGATGCTTAACCAACTGAGCCACCCAGGTGCCCTCAGTGTTTTGTTTTTTAAAGATTTTATTTATTTGAGAAAGAGAGAGAGAACAGGAGCCAGGGTGGGGGAAGGGCAGGGAGCCCAATGTGGGGCTTGAACCCAGGACCCCAACATCATGTCCTGAGCTGAAGGCAGATGCTTAACCAACTGAGCCACCAGGGCGCCCCTAGTTTCCAGTGTTATAAAGGTTTCATTTTGATCAGGTTCATATGTTTGCATTGTATAAAATTTGAAAGGTATGAAAGTGGTTTCCCAATGCTAATCTCTAATATAGTTTCATGCTCTTTCCATATTGTTACAAAGATTTTTGTTTGTTTAATAGCCACATAGATCTCCATTGTATGGATGTACCCGATATTTTTCTCTTGTCCCTTATTGACAGAAATACAGGGTATTTCCAGTATTTTGCTATTACAAACATTGCTACCAAATATAATGTGTGTCATCTAGCGTATTTATTATTTAAAAAAATTTTTTTAGGGGTGCCTGGGTGACTCAGTCATTAAGCATCTGCCTTGGGCTCAGGTCATGATCCCAGAGTCCTGGGATGGAGCCCCGCGTCGGGCTCCCTGCTTCGTGGGGAGTCTGCTTCTCCCTCTCCCACTCTCCCTGCTTCTGTTCCTTCTCTTGCTGTATCTCTCTCTGTCAAATAAATAAATAAAATCTTTACCAAAAAAAATAAATAAAAATAAAAATAACTTTTATTCTTTAAATTCTTTAAATCCTTTAAAAAATTTTAAAGGAAAGAGGCCCTTTTAAAAATTAATTTAATTTAGAGAGAGAGAGAAAGCAAGAGCAAGCAGGGGAAGGGCCCAAGAGAGAGAATACCCAAGCAGACCCTCACTGAGCGGGGAGACAGACGCAGGGCTCCATCTTACGACTCAGAAGATCAGGACCTGAGTCGAAACCAAGAGTCGGACACTTAACCCATTGAGCCACCCAGGCGCCCCTAGTCTATTTATTACCGATGTGTACTACATCACATAGTATACATTTCTGGAAATAGAAAGGCGGGGTCAAGAGGTCTGTGCAGGGCTATAATTTTTAAAGGCACGAATAAAAGTGTTGCTGAGGTCGTGGAGAAAACTGAAAGCCTCATACACTAATGCTGGAGGGAACATAAAACGGGGCAGCTGCTTTGGAAAACAGTCTGCTAGTTCCTCAAAAAGTTGAGCGTTAGAATTACCACGTGACCCGCAATTCCACTCCGAGTTGTATACTGAAGAGAAAGGAAAACATAAGTCTACACAAAAACACGGACATAAATGTTCATAACGAGATTATCTCTAATAGCCCAAGGATGGAAACGACCAAAATGTCCATAAACTAATGAATAAATATAATACAATGGAATTATCGGAATGGCTTATTTGGCCATAAAAAGGAGGCAGTAGTGATCCATGCTACAACATAGATGAAACTTTTTTTTTAAAGATTTTATTTATTTATTTGAAAGAGAGAGAGAGAGAGAGAAAACACAATCAGGGGGAGGGGCAGAGGGAGAAGCAGGTTCCCCGCTTAGCAAGGAACCCTATTCGGGACTCGATTTCATGACCCAGGGATCATGACCCGAGCCGAAGGCAGACACTCAACTGACTGAGCCACCCAGGCACCCCCAACATGGATGAACCTTGAAAGCATATGACAAAGTGAAGGACCAGATACAAAAGGTCCCATGTTGTACTGATTCTTTTTATATGGAATGGCCAGAATAGGCAAATTCATAGAAATGGAAAGATTAGTGGTTGCTAGGGGCTGCAGGGATTGCCGGGAATGAGGCAATAGAATGTTCTGGAATTAGTGATGATAACTATACAATATTGTCAGTAGGCTAGAAACCACTGAGTCATACATTTTTAAATGATGAATTTTTTTGTTGTGTGAATTCTAGCTCAATAAAAAAGTGATACTTAAAATAAGCTATGTGCATAAAATTGTGTTAGCCACTGCAAAATTACCCATAACTCACCAGTAAGGCATGCGAGCAGCCATCTTGCCACGCTTCTTTCTAGATTCCCTACCATCCATGGGGCTTGTGTACAGACAGGAATACTAACTAATCTTTGTTATTTTTTTTAAGATTTTATTTATTTGGCAGAGAGGCACAAACAGGGGGAAGCACAGAGGGAGAAGCAGAAGCAGGCTCCCCACTGAGCAAGGAGCCCGACACAGGACTCGATACCAGGACCCAGGGATCGTGATCGGAGCCCAAGGCAGATGTTTAGCCGATTGAGCCACCCGGGTGCCCCAATCTTTCTTTCTTCTTTGAAAAAAAAAATATCGTTCAACAGTCCTTCCTCTTCTCCAGATTTCCCTAAGCGCTTAAACACCACTGCCAGATGCAATCACCTTCGACTTCCCCATTGTGACATCCCATGTCTGCAAATGATGTTGTAAAGAGCCCAACGAGCAGACGAAGCCGTCGTGTGATCCTATAATGATGATCAAACTAATTACTTGTGCTGACACATGTCACAACTGTGCTGACACCATGGGTTGAAATTTGTTTCTTTATTATTGCGATTCCAATTTGCATTCTTCTGTCCTGAGGCAGCTGGATTATAGTCAACCACCACGAAGAGTCTGGGTGAGTAGGTGTAGGCGGCACGGGTCTCAGGATGGCCAATGATTCAAGATCAGTGATGAGACCAGGGAGCGCCCGCCCCAGCAGCCCTCCTCCGACTCGATCGTTGCTCAGGGTCTGGCCATGGGTTCGGCTCTGAACAAGCATACGGGTTTGGGTCGGGGCCCGAGTCAGGCTTTCCCCTCAGTATCTCATGTATCCTGAGCACCTCTCTCCCCACAGGGCAGGCTGGCCGGCGGGCTCGGGGGCTCTTGGTACTGAGCAACCACCCCCTGTTTCTATCCGGTTAAACCCAGAGCCTTTCATTGGTGCAGCTTAAGAAAACCCCAACATTTTTATTATGGTAAAAAATATATATAACACAAGATTTGCCAATTTAGCCCTTTGCATTAGCTGAGTTCATAATGCTTGGCAACCATCAATATTCTCCGTTTCCTCAATTTGCTATCACTTCGAACCGTAGGTCTGCACCCATCAAGCAATAATTCCCCATTCCCTCCTCCCCACAGCCCCCAGCAACCTCTAAGCTATTTTGTGTATGTGTGTGTGTCTGTGAATTTGTTTCTTCTAGATATTTCATGGAAGTGGAGTCCTGTGATATTCGTTCTCTTGTGTCTGGCTTCTTTCACTTAGCATAATGTTTCCCAGCCTCATCCATGTGGGAGCACGGATCGGTCCTTCCATCCTTCCTATGGATTGGTCATATTCCATTGTATTTCCTTAACCCGCTCATCAGTTGATGGATGTCTGATTTCTGTCCACCTTTTGGCTACTGGGCATAAAGCTGTTATCGACATTCACTTGCAGGTCCCTGGTTCAACCCTGTCTTCAGTTCTTCCGGGTAGACAGCTAGAAGCAGATGACTGGGTCATGTGGTAACTCTTATGTCCTCAAGAAGGACCAAACAAAGTGTTTTCCACAGCGGCCACACTATTTTACGTCCTCACCAGCAACATAGGAGGGCTCTGATTTCTCCACATCCACGCCAACACTTGTTTCCTCTTTTTATGGTCATCATTATTATTACTTTTTAAAGATTTTATTTATTATTTATTTGGGAGAGAGAGCCCACAAGGTGGGGGGAGGGGTGGGGATGGGGAGGGGCAGACTCCCGGCTGAGCAGAGAGCCTGAGGGGGGGGGGGGCTGGATCCCAGGACCCTGAGATCATGACCTGAGCCAAAAGCTGAGGCTTACCCGCTGGAGCCACCCAGAGATCCAAGGAAATCTTAAGTGCCAGGTGCTGGGCTAGGAACCCTAGGTAAGGCTCCTAGCAACCCTTTGAGGAAGGGTTCCACTGCTATCCCGAAGGTACATGCCAAGACCATTGCAGAACGGGAGCAGCCGGGAGCCCAGCCAGGAGCCCAGCCAGGAGCCCACCCGGGACCCCCGGCTGCTAACCTAGGCTGACCTGTCTACACGCCTAAAATCCAGGATTACCCTCGGCTAACTCCTTTCCGGGCAGAGGTTTTCCCCAGGCTTTGTGTGCACTGAATCTTGTGAATGATTCGTTGCGCTGTTGGCCCTCCGCGAGCTCCTCCTGCCCTCACTTTGTGAAGTCGTCCACCCCAGCAGGAGCGGTCCCGCTGCAACAGAGAGCTGAGACCTCGGGGTTACCGGTGGGGGCCCCGCACGCGGCGGGGACTCTCTGAACACCGTGGGCTCGGGTCCCGCCGACGCAAATCACACTTCCGGGGGAAACACCGCAGAGTTTTCTCCGAGACAGTGTTTGGCAAATATCAAGTGTCTGAAACCTGGATCTCTTTTGAAGATTCAGGCTTAGAAAGAAATGCAGCCAGGAGCTTTTATCAGGCTGGCTGGCGGAGGCACGCGAGCCGTGGGTTGCTAGAGATTATACCGCCTATGAGAAGAGAACTTGAAAAGAAATGTGTGACTCTTCAAATTCTCTTGCCTTGGGCTCAGGTCATGATCTCAGGGTCCTGGGATGGATCCCCGCAACGGGTTCTGGGCTCAGGAGGGAGCCTGCTTCTCCCTCTCTCTCTGCTTGCCGCTCCCCCTGCTTGTTCTCTCTCTCTCTCTCTGTGTGTCAAAAAAACCAAATAAAATCTTTTTAAAAAAATTAAAAAAGAAATGTATGAATCTAGACTTCGGAAACAATACTTTCCCCGAGGCAGAGAGTAGTGTGAATTCTTGACTGATGGCGCGTGTGCTAAGTGGTGGGGTGTCCCATGATTTATATGAGTATTTATGAACAATTATAATATGTTTGGGGGGGCGAACCAATAGCATGTACTATGTACACCAAACTATAAGATCTGGGTTATCATTTTTTTTTAAGTTTTTTTTTAAAGATTTTTATTTATTTATTAGAGAGCGAGAGACTGAGAATGAGAGGGGAGAAGGTCAGAGGGAGAAGTAGACTTCCCGCAGAGCCTGGAGTCCCATATGGGACTCGATCCCGGGACTCCGGGACCATGACCTGAGCCGAAAGCAGTCGCTCAACCAACTGAGCCACCCAGGCGCCCTCTGGGTTATCATTTTATCATTGACCAGAATGAGGCTAATTTTCTTTAAAGGGGGCTGTCGATGAAAAGATTATACACAATCTTTTCAGGTTTGGGAAAAGCTGAGATTTAATTTTTAAAAAAAAATATTTTATTTATTTATTTGACACAGAGAGAGCATGAGCAGGACAGGGGGAAAGGCAGAGGGAGGGGGAGAAGCAGGGTCTCCTGTGAGCAGGGAGTCGGATGCAGGACTCGACCTCAGGACCCCAAGATCACAACCTGAACCGAAGGCAGATGCTTAATGGACTGAGCCACCCAGGCACCCCTAGATTCAGCTGTTCTAGCAGAGATCCAAGTCCGAAGTTTATTTTGCTCTCCCTCTTTCCAGGCTGATAAAATGGCTCTGTTCCATGAAATCGGTCAGGGATCTTGGTTCCTTCTGGGTTTTGGTCTTGTCTACCTGGACCGATGGACTTGTCCCCACTAACACGCTCCACATGACCAGGCCTGGCTGCAAAGGAGTGTGGGAAATGTAGGTTTTCTTTCTGGGGGTGTCTTACACCTAATAAAATTCTATCCCTATTGTGTTCGTTAGCTACTGCTGTTTAACAAACAATCCCCACCAACCCACCCTGGCTGGCTCAGTTGGTAGAGCATGCGACTCCATCTCAGGGTCGTGAGTTCAAGTCCCATGTTGGGCACGGAGCCTACCTAAAAAAACCAAACCCAACCCAAAGAACCACCAATAAAAAACATTGTCTCCCTTAAGTTTCAAAGTTCCATTTCCAAATATTATTCTATTTATAAATCTAGTGAATTTTACCAGTCACTTTTTGGGGAGGTCTTTGATGAATGGTCAACCCATTCCAGTTTCAATAGCTTCGGATCCCTTTTAGGATCTTTGTTAATCAATTTCCCTTTAATGTTCTGCTTTCACATTTTAAACAGTTCGATTTTCTTTAGAAGCTCAACAGAAGTGCCTAAGAAATGAAACCTTCCCAGGTACTTAACTCTTGTAATAAATTATAAGAGTATCAAGATCTTTTAAACATGCCAGGACTCACCTAGAAAAATTCTCTTGCACGTTCCAGTGAAAAATTACAAGTCTAAAATAATGGATTACTCAATTATGCACTTTATGTTGGAAGACGTACATCTACAGGATAAATCTGTCATATTTTTGCTGATGCTAAATTCTCTTTAAGCATTACAAGTACTTCAAATACCAAATATCCCAGATGATTCTCCCCCCAGCCCCCAAATATCCCAGATGACTCTTAAACATAACACAGGAGGGCTCAGTGAGTTAAGCCTCTGCCTTTGGCTCAGGTCCTGATCCCAGGGTCCTGGGATCGAGCCCCATGTTGGGCTCCCTGCTCAGCGGGGAGCCTGCTTCTCGCTTTTCCTCTCTCTCTCTGCCCCTCCACGCTCATGTTCTCTCTCTGTCTCAAATAAACAAAATAAAATCTTTAAAAAAAAATAACACAAGAGTACTAATTCTGTCAGTTCAATTGACTGTCTTCTTTTACTTATTTTTTTAAGTAGCCTCCACGCCCAACTCGGGCTTGAACTCACAACCTTTGAGGTCAAGAGTCATACGCTCTACTGACTGAGCCAGTGAGATACCTTTCTCTCTTTTTTTTTTTTTTTAAAGATTTTATTTATTTATTTGACAGAGAGAGAGAGATCACAAGTAGGCAGAGAGGCAGGCAGAGAGAGAAGGGGAAGCAGGCTCCCCGCTGAGCAGAGAGCCCGATGCGGGGCTCAATCCCAGGACCCTGAGATCATGACCTGAGCCGAAGGCAGAGGTTTAACCCACTGAGCCACCCAGGCGCCCCTACCTTTCTCTTTTTAATTATAAGCCTTACTTACTTACAGCTGGGCATTAAAAGCCACTCATAAATGAGGAAAATTTTACTAGCAACGTGAGGTTAATTCCTTGCCAGAGGTTTGGGACTGGAACGGAGCTCTAACTTTCTAGTTATGGGGAAAAAAAGAAAGAAAGAAAGAAAAAATTAACAAAAAATCCTCCGAACACCCCAGAGCACTAAACCCTTTTTAAATAGTTAAGATAACAAAGGGGCTCATGGGCCGTGAAGCTTTGGTCCTCCGCCCGCATCCCAGGTCAGGCTGTACCATGACCTCATATGTGTGCAATTTCACACTCAGTGAAATCAGAGGAAATCTGCGCCTGCTACCGGCTAGCTCACAGCTGGATGGGCGTCAGCTGGTCTGCCTGCCCAGCTCCGGGCTGCATTCCCCCCCAGCCCCACCCCCCGCCGCC
>JAPYYJ010003307.1:0-11723 GCA_028533885.1 Nasua narica | reverse complement strand
AACATAGAATGGTGAGAAGAAAGAATATGGACTATGTAGCTGATGACTTCAGTTCTGGTCCCAGCTCTACCCCTACATTTCCCCCCCAAAATTCTGTGAGCTTGATAATAATCCCTTCTAGTTCTTACAATGATCCTAAGCGATTATTTTTTTATTCTTTAGGCTCCAGTAATTTCACTATACTCTAGAACCAATTCTATACAATCAATTCTAGGACTTATGCTAGGCTTAAAAACAAATACTAGGGGTGCCTGGATGGCACAGTTGGTGAAGCATCCAACTCGTGGTTTCGGCTCAGGTCATGATCTCAGGGTCTTGAGATCAAGCCCTGTGTCAGGCTCCACGCTTCACACAGAGTCTGCTTGAGATTCTCTCTCCCTCCTCTTCTCCCCCTCCCAGTCATGCTCTCTAAAATAAATAACTCTTCAAAACAATCCACAAAAAACAAATACTAGTTAATATGAAATGAGCATTCATTATACACGTGAGGGGCTGTCTCCCATCCTAGCCCTGGATCAGGACCTGAAACAATCCTGTCTTTGAGAGGACGGGTCTCCTTCAGGAGCCAGGGAGGGGACTGGCCCGCTCCCCTCCCCAGGTCTAGGACGCCCGGGACCCTGCAAGAGCTCTTCATTCGAGCAGGAGTCGTGGAGAGCGTGGGTCTCGTCTGCCCAGCAAGTGAGAGAACCAAACCCCAACGCTCAGGTTTGAACAGAAGCAGAATTTCAATGTCCTGTTTGGGGGCAGCCACCTCCCCTCATACGTGACCTTGGGGAACACCAGGGAAATTCTTCCTTGCTCTCCTGCCCTCAGAGGGAGGAGCTGGCTCCGTGTCCCGGGGTCCCCACCCTGTCCCGCTGCGGAGGAAGAGCCACACACAGGTACCTGATGTCGGGAGTGTGGTCTCCCACGGGTCTGGCGGCTGCATGGAAGGACCAGATGGCTTTGGGGGGAGGGGTGCTCACTGGCGACACTGCTCACCACCCCCCTGCACTCTGCAGTCCAGGCTCCGTGCCCAGCATAGGTCAGCCACCAGCACCCCACACGCTCCGGCCAGGGAGTGAGCATTCAGCATCACCGCATTGCACAGAGGTGGAGAGCGACGCCCAGAGAGTGGAGGCAGATGGCTCCGGTCACAGGGCCGGTCAGCAGCGGGGTTGCAAGGCCAGCCTCCCGAGCCCCCATTAGCCCAGCCAGGGACTCCGAGCCCAGAACGGGCCCTCTCCTGCCTGCCCAGCCGCACACTGGCCCCAGGGCTCAATGATGGCTGTTCTCCTTGGCCCCGAGGGTGTTGCTGGCTGTAGAGACGGGGTGTCCCTAGGGTCCCACAGGCTTGTAAAAGGGCCTGTTGGCCTTGGATCTCCATCCCTGACCCGCTGTGCTCCCTCGAGCTCCTTCTGAGTGGAGGACAGCCTGGGGGCTTGGGGCTGAGGACCTGGGTTTGCAGAACGTGGCAGAGCCCTGGACCACTGGTCTGGGGGCCACGGTCAGGACCCTCCTTGTTGCAGCCTCAGGGGCCCCATTTGGAAGAGGTTCCAGGGTCAGTGCTCTGGTCAGGGTGAGGAGGTCTCAGGAAGGAACCGAGCACCAGGACAGGAGAGGGAAACGGGGACGAGGGAGGCTTCTGAGGTTTCTCACATCGCCCCCAGAGCCCCCGATTCCTGCTCCTACGAGACACAGAGACACACAGAGATGACAAGAGACAGAGAACGAACACGAGAGGGAACCAGGAGAAGCCACAGACTTCCCTCCATCAGGCCGGAAACAACATCCCATCATTTGGCCCCATTCTCTCCCTGAGAACGCGGTCACACGGGCCATCCACCCGGGGGGAGGGGATTCCACAGGGATGTGTGACCGGGATTCGGGAATCCCCAGGAACCACCGTGGGGACTGCCCAGCACATGGGCGCAGACGAGGCCCTGGGACCTGGGCCTAAACATAATGGGAGCCCCTGGCAGTCTGGTCGTGAGAGGACAAGGTCAGAATCAGTTCACTGCAACCTTTCCATGGGGGCTGGGACACGGGCAGGAGAGGGGTGGCCTTGCCGGGACCCCAGAGCAGACCCAGGTCCCTCTGAGCTGGGTTCTGTGCCCCGCCAGCCCCCCGCTCACCGTCGCATTGCCCCGTGTGTGCACCGGCCTCTCGTGACAGCAGGGACCACACATATGGAGAGGTCCTCCCCCTGATGGCGTCCCTAGAAGCAAAAACCAGAAAACCCCACTGTGTAGAGGGGGAGCCCAGGGAGGCCCTGAGAGTCCCAGGGTCTGTCCGGGGTCACAGTCCCGGGCACAAGCAGGAGCCTGGTTCAAACCCAGCTGTGTCCTCCCAGCGGGGACCCCGGCTGCACCCAGGCCTCACGGGGGCTGTGGGTGGGCTGTGTGGGTGTCGCTGTGTGGACGGGGCGTGGGGGGGAGGGGCCCTCGGGGGCTCCGGTGGGAGGAGGAAGTCGGGTAAGGGGCCCCCAGGCAGCGGTGACCTCACTTCCTGACAACAGGCCCAACAGAATTCGGAACCCGCGTCACCAGGCGCCCACATTCCAGGGACAGCCCCCGCCCAGCTCATTTTGTTGGAGACCCTCGAACGAACATGTTCTTGTGTTGCATCCCGAAGTCCGGAGGCTGCAGGCGCAAGGCCGCGCGCCCTGCCAACACTGGCCCTCGCTGGGGAGGTCGTGTCAGGACTCCCCGATGCCTCTGGCCATTCGGCAGGAAGGACCGAAAGGTGACACCGGGAGGCCCAGGGCCACCCAGTCCCACACGTTCTGATCCCACCTGTGCAGCCCCGGTCCCCTCCCCGTGTGTGTGTGTGTGTGTGTGTGTAAAGAGGGTTCGTGCGGGGTCCGCCCACCCTAAGAGCTGGTTGATGAGGGGTCAGATGCCCGGTGGGCGGGTCACGTTCAAGGTCAAGGCTGCCTGGGTGGGGTGGGGTGGGGGGCTGCGCCCTTCTGCCCAGAGTTTGTCCCGAGGGCCCTGCAGGTGTGGGTCACTGTCCCGGGTGCAGGACTGGGCACTGGTCTGCTTGGGGAGCGGCAGGAGGACTGGGCAGGAGGACAGCGGAGACGGCCGGGCAGGGCTGTGATGCTTCCGGGCCGGCGATCGGTCCCTGTCTTTGCAGAAGGCCACTGAGGAGGAGAGAGGGCCGGCGGACATGACCGCCACCTTGCCCCAGGAGTCCCCAGTGCCCGGAACCCCTCCACTACGCGAGGGTGAGAAGGCGGGGGACCTGGGGGGTGTGGGGACGCGTCGTGCTGGCCCCACAGGGACGAGACCCAGAGGCTGGTGAGGGTCCAGGAGCAAGGACTGGGTTCAGAGCACCCAGCGGGGGGACTGCCGTCGGGGAGACGTCCCGGGGAGGGCTCCTTCCGGGCTGCAGCTTCCCCAGGAGGCCCCGGGCTGGGTCCTGTCTGTGCAAAGACACACGCAGGTGAGCTGCTCTCCTCTCACAGCTGCTCCTTCCAAGGAACTCGGGCCACCCACAACTTCAGCGGCAGCTGGGGAGCCGGGGACAGGGCCTACTACAACTTCTGCCGGAGACCAGGAGCCAGCTAGTGACCTGGAACCGGCCCACGGGGAGCCTGGCACTGCCCAGGAAGAGCTGGTGCCAACTCCTGTCCCCGCCCCTGCTGCTGATCCGGCTCGTCCCATGATCCCGCCCCTCCCCCTGCCCCTGCCTGTACACCTGATCCTGTCCCAGACCCAGCTCCTGCTCTGGGTCCCACTCGGGCCATGGCCACTACATCTGACCCTGCCTCTGCCCCTCGCCCTGCCCCTGCCAGGACCGTTGCCCCTCCCCTTGCCCCTGCCTGTGCCCCTGATCCTGCCCCAGACCCAGCTCCTGCTCTGGGTCCCACTCGGGCCATGGCCACTACATCTGACCCTGCCTCTGCCCCTCGCCCTGCCCCTGCCAGGACCGTTGCCCCTCCCCTTGCCCCTGCCTGTGCCCCTGATCCTGCCCCAGACCCAGCTGCTGCTCTGGGTCCCATTTGGGCCATCGCCACTGCACCTGACCCTGCCCCCGCGCCTTCCCTTGCCCCTGCCAGGGCCACTGCCCCTCTCCCTGCTCCTGCCTATGCCCCTGATCCTGCCCCAGACCCAGCTCCTGATCTGGGTATCATTTGGGCCATCGCCACTGCACGTGACCCTGCCCCAGCCCCTGCCCCTTGCTCCTGCCCCTTCCCCTGCCTATGCCTCTGTTCCTGTCCCTGACCCAGCTCTAACCCTGGGTCCTGCATCAGCCACTACTGCTGATGCTGGCACTCCCCTTGTCCCTGTCCCTGCTCTTGCATCTGTCCCGGCTCCTGTCCCTGCCCCCCTCCCACCCCCTGCCCCTACTCCTGCTCCTGTGGGGCTCCCGGAGCCACACCCCGAGCCCACAGCTCTGCGGGGAGAGCGCCCTTGCGCGGGGAGAGGTTGGGGTCTCCATAGGCAGAGAAGAGGGCTCTGGTTCAGAGAAGGACGAAGACACATCTCCTCTCATGAAGCAAAGCCCACACCCTCAGGGATCCTGACAGGCCTCACCGAGGATGAGTTCCTTTGCTCCACAAAGTTCTTCCAGTGCACAGGAGGCAGGCACCCTCCAGTGTTCATTCTGCTTTCTTTATAAATATCCCGGTTCAAGTCACAAGTGACACTGGGTCAAGCTTCCAGAGCCCAGGATGGGCCACCAAGGGAGCAGCCACCACCACCCTCTCCCCCAGGGAAGCCTAGATTTTCTTTGGGAGCACAGTGGGTCAGGCCCGAGCTACTCAACTACACTCCTTCTCCATTTGTCCTCACAAAGGCCATTGCACCCTGTTACAGCTCCACGGCTCTGTTTTACTTTAAAAAATATTTTCCAATATTGGAATGTGGTTCGTGGAAGAGGAAACCATGACACCCACTAAGAATTCATTTAATCTTATCAGAAGAATGGTTTCCGGGGTGCCTGGGTGGCTCAGTGGATTAAGGCCACTGTCTTTGGCTCAGGTCATGATCTCGGGGTCCTGGGATCGAGCCCCGCATCGGGCTCTCTGCTCAGCGGGGAGCCTGCTTCCTCCTCGCTCTCTGCCTGCCTCTCTGCCTACTTGTGGTCTCTCTCTCTCTCTCTCTCTCTGTCAAATAAAATACATAAAATCTTAAAAAAAAAAAAAAGGAAGAATGGTTTCCCAATGTTTAATCAAAACAGCAAATAAAAATGCACAGAGGGCCCCTTCCACTAGAGGTAGGATTCACTGTGGTGACTTAAAGAGAGCAGGAAATACAAGAGTAGCAGATGTTCTGACGACTCATCCTTTCCATCATGTAGGTTTTGAAATTTCACACACACTCACAGAAAGAAGCCTGAACCAACTTCTGGGCCTGGCAATGCAGAGAAGTCTGAACTGGAGTGACAGGGACGACGACGAGGTGGTGTGTGTCGGCCGAGGCTGGTGGCACAGAAGATGGGGCTCTGTCAGCTCTCCACCTGTGCCTCACCTGTCCTCAGCCAGGAACCTGCTCATAGCCCTGGCCTGTCCCAGCTGTCACAGGGAGACTCACCGCCACCCCTGCGGCCCGCCCTGCCCACCCCCTCCTGCAGAATGCACTCCACTCTCCTCCGGGACCCCTGTCAGCTCGACCCAGACCTGGAACTCCCCTGTCTGCCGCGAAGCTCCACGATTCACCCCCTCTTCCAAATTACACTGGCCCAAGACTTTCCTAAATGTGTTGTATTTCTCTCTACTTACTTTCCTACCTGTGCAAACTGTAAGGGACATATCAATGGAACAGGAACATGCTCTGAGACATGAGTCTTTCATTGTAGCCTTCTGATGACTCCTTGTGCAGTAAAATACCATAGCCCATGAGAAGGGGTTCTAAAACTATTATTTACAGATTAATACAGCTGAAATCACCTCATTTTTCGTTTTTCTTCATTAGGCTGGAAGTTTCTGTGCAAAAAGCCTTTCCATAGGTATTACCTTCCAGCAATTTCATAAGGACAAACAAACTCTGGAGGATAACCTGACTCACCCAGCATCAGGCAAGCAGTTTCAGAGCTCACTGCAGGGCTCCTGATGCCCCCCAGGCCCTTGAAGCCACCAGCAGGCCTTTATCCAGGACAATTCCCGAAGACTCTCCCTCTGACTCCACCACCAAAGAAACTACAGAGACAATAGGGCACGTCCAAACATCTAGATGATCCATTTAGTCCAACTAGAAATTCAAGCTCAACTTTTAAATGGGAAAAGGCTCCTTTGAATCATTTTGAATTTTCCTTCTACCTTCATTGTAACTCTTTGAAGACAACATCCCAGTCCGTATCTGACATCAAAAAGCCACCTATCTCTAGATGTTGGCCATGCAACCATACCCTAGGCCCAAGGGAATAAACGCTGATAGATTAAGGATCCAATTACATGTTAAAAACACACCAACAATAAATCTCTTCCTTTTCTCATACAGGTGATTTCCCGGGAAACAGATGTTCGGGTGACATTTTGTAAGCAGTCAATGAACAGAGAAAATGATATTCCTTGCAATGTCCTATTTGCAGGGAAACTAAGTGACTCTGGCACCAAATCCAGAATGCTGACAGCTGTTGACACTTTACTTCCCAGGCCAAGTACAGAAAAGAGAAAAGCCCAGGAAAGTAGGGGTGAAAGAGAAGTTTTACCTCCTATCCGGACATGGATGTGACATTGCACCCCGTGTACCTGCTGCTTTCTCTGAAAAGCTGACGTCCTGTGACAAGCTGCACGACTGACTCAGACGCTCATGTTCCAAATGTCAGGCCTTGTGGAGCCAGATCACAGAAGTGTTGTCAGGTGCGGACACGGAGGCACCTCTGACCTAAGGCCTGGACACCTGCTTCTGTTCCTGGGAGACAGGGAAACACATACTTGTTACTTAAGTAGTAATTATCTACATTCTAAAGGACACCAATGACTTTGTCTTGTTTGGACAATTATCCTTCCAAATGAACACCTCGGCTCACCTGCTCCTCATGCAACTTGAGTGGGGTCTGGTTTCCAGGCCCACACCCAGAAGACAGTCCTGCAGGATCCTGACAGCCCATAACCATCGACCCGGGGACACGGGGCACAATGCTGAACCTGGGGGATAGCTCTGGGGCTTTTACCGCCACACCTGTGCCGGGGGTAGGGGAATAGGAACATGGAGGGCCCTCGTGCACGACCCTGACAGCCCCTGACCACCAACCCCGCAGACAAGGCACAAAATGCTGCAGCTGGAAACTTCTCTGGGGCTTGTTAGCACCACACCGGTTGGGGGGAACAGGGGACACCCGGCTGAACTCAGGGTGCAGCTCAAGGTCCATTACTTGCACTGTGCCAAGGGATGGGGTCACCCCACTGAAGCTAGGGACTGTGTGCTGTCTTTACATGCACTCTTCCTGGGCAACATAGGAATCCCTGCAATGTCCCAGATCACAAGAGCTTGGGTGAGCAGGCGCCCTGGAGCTCAGGGGGTCTGACGGGTACGGTAAGTTGATGGACATCAGGCAGAAGAGACTTTCAAGGGAAAAAGAAAGCGCATCTCAGTCCCCACAATGAATTCGCTTCATGTGTGCTTGGAGGCCCCTACCCCCAGGACCCCCAGGGCAGCACACAGCCCACACTCACCTAGCCAGGACGCCAGCCAGGGATCTCTCCCAGCTCAGCTTCGCCTGCCCCACCCCTGCATCCTGAGCCAGCGCCGGGTCCACCCACAGAGGACGTAGCTCCACCCCCGCACATTCATTGGTCAGGGAGGGGGATGCCCTGAGCCCATTGGATGCCCCTCCTGCCTGGACTGAGCGCCCGCCCTTACACCTTGTGGGCAGGTCTCCCCCTCCCCCAGACCGCCAGCTCCTCCCAGGGACCCCTGTGGCTGCAGCCAAACCTCAGAGCCATGCCCCCTTCCCTTCACCGAGATCAAGACCTAAGCTGAAGGCAGACTCTTAACCAACTAAGCCTCCCTGGTGCCCCCACATTTTATTTTTTAAGTCAGCTCTACACCCACCCTGGGGCTTAAACTTACCACCCTGAGATCAAGAGTTGTGCTCTCTACAGAATGAGCCAGCCACAGGCTCTGAATTTCACAGAAAGATTTCTGAACTTGAATGAGGCCCATTAAACTGGCTTGCTCTGAACTTCCCTTCAGCTGCCCTCTCATCCCCCCACCCCCACCAACTGAAGTCCTCAGATACAATTGGGGAGGGGGGGCGGGACCCAGATGTGGAGCTCAGACTGGACTCCAGGTGCTGCCTGCCCAGTTTGGGGGGAGGGCCACTGAGGGTTGAAGGCGGTGGGGTCTACTCACGCTGACTCCTGCACCTCAATTCATGTGAGGAACCTTGTATTTTTTTCTGCTGAGCTGCCAGGTGCTGCCATGGCCAAAGGTAAACTCTTCTCTTTGCCTAGTTCTTCAAAAGCCCACAATCCTAAAGGTAAAGGGACTGAGCTGCACCCTACCATCCTGCCAGACCCCTGTGCAAATACGTCCACTTGAAGAGTTCATTCACCCTGTTCAGGAAGGAAACAAACTACCCAGGCCCATCCCATCTCCACAAATACCTAACCAACCAACAAAATGCCAGCTGATCTCCTTCTGCCTCCCCTGGACTTTAGAGAGTCACTCGCTTACACACACGTTAGGCTCCAGGACATGCTGCTGTGTCCCTTCTCGACCACAAGTCCATGCCTGGATCAGCCCCTTTTTCTATTTGCAAGATACGCTGCTCACGTGAGCTGGAGACAGTACGCCAGAGGGTCCGGATGAGAGCACCTTGGCCTTGGAATCACATCCAAACCAAAGGATCTCGAGACATGGTCTCTGGACATCTTTGGCATGGCATGCCTCTGATGAAGTCATTGCTTTGCAAACTCCAGCATCCAGAGCCAATCTCGTCCATGTTCTCCTACCTTTACTTGCCTTCAGTTAGCCTAATATTTGGCCTGATTGTTTATGGAGAAATTAGATTGCTTCCAGCAAGAGCTGAATCCCAAGCCTCTGCTCACCCAACAATGGAAAAGAATCTGCACAAGCCCACACCTGTCTTCTCCTTCTCCACCATGACGAAGAAAATGTGGCCCTCCATCCCTCTCTCCTTAGCTTTTACCCAAACCCAAGATAAGACTTAGACATAAAGGAAACCAGAATACTGTTTTGAACAATAGACACTTCTAAAAAGGAGCAGCAGCAGCAAAAGCGGTGGCAGCAAACAAAGAACCATTCACAGGTGGACCAGGCAAGATTGTTACTCAATCATTTTGAAGTAATGAATGAGTATCTCAGACCTAAGTCCATTCAGTAGTTCGTAGTCACTCAAAGGAAACATTAAAGATATGTTTGTAGACACCTTAGTTATAAATCTGATAGAGAATTTCTGGATTCATGAAGATTGAATTGAATTCCAATTAAAATTAATTGACCTGCACCAGGGCTGATGATTTAGAAACTAAACCATACCTAAAATGTGCCAATTTGCAGATGATTAATTCACGTTATAATAAGATAGTCATTAAACTGTCTTGCTTATATTATGATTTTTTAATTTTTTTTACAGATTTTATTTATTTATTTGACAGAGAGAGAGACCACAAGGAGGTGGGGGGGCGGGGGGGGGACAGGCTTCCTGCTGAACACAGAGCCCTCCCTATGCAGGGCTCCATCCCAAGACCCTGGGATCAGGACCTGAGCAGATGACAGACACTTTAGCCCACTGAGCCACCCGGGCACCCCTAATTCAATGTTTCTTTATATTCATTCACACAAATAGAGAAGATTCTAAACCCACATGCAGAAACTAAAATCATTACCTTTCCAACCCTTCCTTGAGGGCTTCAGGGGAGCAAGATCTGCTACAAAGGCTACATCTCAATACCCATTCTGCCCTCGGCCTTTGTGCTGTTGTGGCTAAAAGCACCAAACTGAGGACTTGGAGAGTAGCAGAGGCAAGAGAGAAACACCAAATCTTGGGGGAGTAACACCGACTGAAAAGTGCTAGTATCCAGGACATTGATCATCATTTGAGTAGGTGAACATTGACTGTCTCAAACTCTCAGCAGTTTTTTATCCAAAGCAACAGCTGAGAAATGCCTAACTCTATTGGATGGGAACCTTGGGTTTCATCCCAAGACCATCGTGGTAGAAGAGTTGCTGGGATCAATTCTTAAAAACAAGCTGTGTTTCCTTCAGGTTGGCTTCAAAGGTACATACTTCCATGGGATTTGAAAATTACAACTGTCCTAAGATGTATGGAAGCACAGCAAATAGATGATGCCACACAAGGGCGCCTGGGTGACTCAGTGGGTGAAAGTCTCTGCCTTCGGCTCAGGTCATGATCTCAGGGTCATGGGATCGAGCCTGGCAAGGAGCTCTCTGCACAGCAGGGAGCCTGCTTCCCCCTCTCTCTCTGCCTGCCTCTCTGCCTGCTTGTGATCTCTCCCTCTGTCAAATAAATATATTTGACAGAGAAAGAGAGAGATCACAGTTATCAGTTGCTAGAATGAATACTTTACTATGATGAAAGACAGAAACAGTAATTTGGGGAGACATAGTTCTTGATAAAATGGCCATTAATACAGTTTTTCTTGTATGTCACTGATTCTGATGGCATCGTTTTCTCTATGCTTATGAGAGGAATGGTGAATAAACCCACCCACCCGAAACCCACTATCTTAGCTTTATTTTCTGTACAGAAGCACCATATAACATATGCAGGTTGGCGGTATATGACTTCACATAACAGGGTGTTTTTTTTTAAAGATTTTTATTTATTTATTAGAGAGAGAGAGACTGAGAATGAGAGGGGAGAAGGTCAGAGGGAGAAGCAGACTTCCCGAAGAGCCGGGAGTCCGATATGGGACTCGATCCCGGGACTCCGGATTCATGACCCGAGCCGAAGGCAGTCGCCCAACCAACTGAGCCACCCAGGCGCCCCACATAACAGGGTTTTAAGTGGAAAGTGGGCTACCTGGATGAATTCTCTCCTTTCTAAAATCAGGAATACTAATTTCCATCACAGGTCATCAAAATGTTTCCTACTATTGCTATTCCAGGAAAACCATGTATCCTGCAGGGAGATTTAACAATTTCCTCTACGGCTAAAAGGTCAAGGCTTAAAAACATGAATTCATTCCATACAGTTATGCCATCAAGGGTGAGGCCAGGCCTCTCTTGAGTTACAACTACAATAGACACCAGCCAGTATATTATAAAATATATTGGTTTGCAAATTATGTAGACTGTATTCTCTATGTCTGGATGCATTTCTTTCTATCATAGTCAGCAGAAAAGGACTTACAGCAGAGTGACTACATCCTCTATCAAAGACAAATGGATAAAGCAAACTCACAGATCTTCCTGGAGAAGCAATACTTTAGCAGATTTATCTGGAGTGGAGGTTTTTGCTCCAAACTTTAGGAGGATAGAGGAGACAATCTCATGAGAGCTTTGGTACATTCCAAATCTTTCTCCAGAAATAAAATATTGAATGTTGCCATCAAGTAGTTACTATACAAAGAAATTATTCAACTGGGACGCCTGGGTGGCTCAGTTGGTTAAGCTGCTGCCTTTGGCTCAGGTCATGATCCCAGGGTCCTGGGATCGAGTCCCACATCGGGCTCCTTGCTCAGCAGGGAGCCTGCTTCTCCTCTGCCTCTGCCTGACACTCTGCCTGCTTGTGGTCTCTCTCCCTCTCTCTCTCTGACAAATAAATAAATAAAATCTTAAAAAAAAAAACAAAGAAATTATTCGACT
>JAPYYJ010003306.1:0-11723 GCA_028533885.1 Nasua narica | reverse complement strand
GGGACCCGCCTTCTCCCTCAGCCCCTGATGCATGAAAGGCCAGCAGCGCACCCCCAGGGAACAGGGAGCCCAACCAGGAACGGGCGACCCAGTGACTGGTGTGGCGAGGAAAAGACAGTGTCATTTTGGTTCATCATGAGCCAATGGTAGAAAATACAACACAGCTGATTTTTTAAAAGATTTTATTTATTTATTTGACAGAGAGAGGAGAGAGATCACAAGTAGGCAGAGCAGCAGGCAAAGAGAGAGGGAGGGAAGCAGGCTCCCCGCTGAGCAGAGAGCCCAATGCAGGGCTCGATCCCAGGACCCTGAGATCATGACCTGTGCCAAAGGCAGAGGCTTTAACCCACTGAGCCACCAAGGCACCCCAACACAGCTGATTTTTAAAAAAATTATTAGGACAGGGGTGCCTGGGTAGCTGGGTGCCTTTGGCTCAGTTCATGGTCCCAGGATCCTGGGATCAAGCTCTGCGTGGGGCTCCATGCTCTGCTCAGCAGGGAGCCTGCTTCTCCCTCTGCCCCTCCCCCACCTGTGCTCTGCCAGTATACACTCTTTACAAAATTAAATAAAAATTGTTAGGATGAAATTCATAGAACACAAAACTGAGCGTTTTAAAGCACGTGACTCACTGGCTCCTGGTACATTCACACTGTTGTGTAGCTGCCATCATTCTCTTGCTTCAGAGCATTCTCGTCACCCCCAGAAAGACCCTGAGTCCGTTTAGCAGTCCCTCCCCTCCCCTCCTCCCTCCCACCCCAGCACCCCCCAACCTGCGTTCCTCTCCACTGAGTTACCTGCTCTGGACATTTCACAGAAGTGGAATCGCAGGATATTGGCCTTTGCTCTCATTTCTCTCACTGAGCCCAGTTTTTTGAGATTCCTTCACCGTAGCGTCTATTCCTTTTTATAGCGGAATCATATTCCATTGTGTGGACAGACCACATCCTGTTTGTTTGTTGATGGACTTTTGGGCTGCTTTTACCCCTCGGCCGCTGAGACCCTGCTGCTGCGAACATGTGTGCACCTGGACTTGTCTCAGGATCTCTTCTCAGTCCCTTTGGGTCTCTGCCCAGGAGTGGAACTGCCGGGTCCAGCAGTAATTCTCTGTTTCCATTTTGGGGGGACCGCCAAGTGATTTTCCACAGTAGCTGCACCATTTTACCTTCCCACCAGCAAAGAACGAGGCTCCGATGTCTCTAGTCCTCACCAACATTTCTGATTTTCCCTGCTTTTGCCTGTAGCCCTTCCAGTGGGTGTGAAGGGTTAGCTCACGGTGGCGCTGACTTGCGTTTCCTTAATGACTAACGGTGTTGAGCGGCTCTGTGAGCGCATTTTGGCTATGTGTGCTCTTCTTCCGAGAGATTTCTGCTCAAGTCCTTTTCCATTTTTCAATCAGATGTCTTTTGTTGAGATGTAAGAGTTCTTTACACATTCTGGGTATTAGACGCTTATCAGATATGACTTGCAAGTGTTTTAAAAATATGTGTTATATTTTAAATCTTAAAACAATTTTTTTATCTTTTAAGCTCGTGATTAGGCCACGGATCCATATTGAGTTAAGTGTCGTATACGGAGAGAAGTAGGTGTGACAGCTGACTTGTCATCCAGCTTCTGCAGCCACGCCGCCCTGACAAAGGGCCTCTGTGGGTGCAGTTCCGCTCCCCTGCCCTCAGCCGGATGCAGGCCAGCGTGTGTCTCTGGGATGATGCGTGGAAGGGCCCTCCCTTCCATCCCCGGTGGCTGCCACTGAGCGGTGGGGCCAGGCTGGTTGGGAGTGATGGTGTGTCGTCTCTGCCGGGTCCCGCCTGGTTCCTCCATCCCTCCCTCTGGGCCAGGTGGGAGCCTGCACAGAAAGTCTTAGTGGGAGGATAGGGCCCGAGAGAGGGCTGCCCTCTGCCTCTCCTAGGCTCTGCAGTGTGCTGTGTTTAATCCCTCACTGGCCCCCACACCCTGGTGTCCCTGCACCCCAGGGTCACCCTCTCCTAGGCCTTCCCTGAAGCTCATCTTTATCCCAGTGTGTCGGAAATCTCCGGGACCTCCCCCTAGAGATAATGATGAGACCCAGAAAGTGTCCCAGACCGCTGTGCTCTTTGGAGGTTGGATAGGCAGTGTGCCAGGTGAGGAAGGCAGCTCCCCATGCCAGAGACACAGTGAGGAAAGGTGGAGAGGCCGGGGAGGGGAGTGGGAGTGGGTCGGCGACAAACCTAAGGTGGAGAGGTGAGCAGGGGCCAGAAGTCCCAGGGCTTGGAGGCCATAACACAAGCAGGCTTGGCACTGAGGGTGGGGGGAGACTACCAGCCGGGCCCCCCGGTAATCTGAGATAGGGGGATATTTCTGCTTCTGTGCCAGCTGGGCAGCTAGCCATGGGCATTTAGCTGAAAAATCTGGTTTTTGCCGTGGGACGGACCTAGCTGCTTCTCCCGCTTGATGTGGGCAAACCGGAAACCTGCCGAAGTTCCTCCCACCCAGAAGGGAGCCGGGACTTTGTTCCTCAGATTGGTCTGGATCTGAGTTAAGGTCTGAGCTGCCCTTAATTTCTTCCGGGGAACCCTCTACCTCCTATCCCAGCCTCTGCCTCCAGGGCACCTGGTGTGTGGGTCCTCGGAGGAGCCATGGACCCCAAAGGTGAATGGGGAGGAAGCAGGCCTCCAGGATGGGGTGATGGTTACCTCCATGGGCCTCTGCCCATGTGGTCGGGGCTTCCCAGCTGCATCGAACCGGAGGTCCAGACCTGGCCTTGGTGGGGACAGCTGGGTGCGGTGGGAGCCGGGAGGGTCTGGGAGCTACATTTGCTTCTGTGGGGGGGCGTGGGCGGGGTCTTGGGCAGGGACGATGATGGCGTCCGGGGGAGTAGCACGGACAGAATGTGGCCAGAGCGCTGATGGGGTTGGGGGGCAGACCCTTGGGGGAAATGTCTTGATTTGACACGCAAAGGTCCCTGCCCAGGGGTCCTGCCCAGCCCTCCTCTCCCCGTCCCCTCCCCTCTTTTGTCTACTTGTCGGAGCCCTAGGGGTGAAGCACGTGGTCCCCGAGGGGACTTCCTCCTGCTGTGAAGTCTGCCTGTGAGAGGGGTTCGAGTCCCTCCCAAGAGTTCAGATCCCAGACGCACCCAGTGCTTGGAGTGGGGGACTCGGGGCACCTGCTGGGGGTGGGGGCTGGGGCCGGGGGAAGGTGCAGGGAGTGAGAGGAAGGGATGAGGAAGTAGGCTGAGGGGACAGGAGTCTCCTAGGGGTGCAGGCTGGCTCCCTGATGTCCCTGATACTGCCAGGAGCTGGCCCAAGGTCACCCCGTGAGGCTGGCGTGTAAGGACAGAGGGGGGGAAGGAGGGAGCGTGGAGAGGAGGGGACTGGAGAGCCGGGAGGAACGTCCCTTCCCGGCCCCAACCCCTCGCCTCCCAACCTGGCCAGGATAGTGGGGTCTGCTGTCCCTTCCCCAGAGGGTGGTCTCTGCCTCTCTGGCTGAGAGAGGGAGGCTTCTGTCTGGCCCTTGGCCCTCTCCCCCTGCCAAGCCTTCTGCCCCTGCCCGGTCTTCTCTCCCTCCCTGGCCCTCTCCCACTGTCCACCTCTCGCCTCCTGCCTGGCCCTTGCCCCCTGCCCAGCCCTCTCCCCCTACCCAGCCCTCTCCCCCTGCCCGGTCTTCTCCCCCTACCCGGCCCTCTCCCCCTGCCATCTCTGCTGCTTCCCGGACCACAAGTCAGCTCAACAACTCAGGTTCCTGTCGGCAGGACCGGCAGGCCCCAGGCCAGCCCCTCGGCGGCAGAAGGGGCGACCCTGGCAGAGGGCTGGGCGTCTGGAACCCCCCACCCCACGGGAACATAGTGCGTCCTCTCAGTGGGCGCGCATGGCAGCACGGAGAGTGCCGGTTCCACCTGCTTGGAGCTCCTGCCCGGGGCCACCCTGTGCCCAGCGGCCTCTCCTCAGTGACCAGGAGGGCAAGGATCTGACCTTTGTTTGTGTGCATCTGTGAATGTCCGGGACCTGGCTCTCTCTTCACCCTCTCATCCGTGGCCCTTTGCAGGGACCTGGCACACAGTGTGTTCTCAGTGAACCTTCCAGAACAGCAGTCCAAAGCCCAGCCTAATGGACATGAAATGGGCCATGTGGGTCCAGATCCCCCAGGTGCCACCCCCAGAGCTGGGTCAGACCCCTGGCTCTGGAGACAGCCCTTTATTGACCTGAGGAGAAAGACAGCATTCTGGCGGTCCCTAGGAAGGTGCCCGCACTCTGCTCAGCCCTGTCCCCTGGGAGCAGGAGGAAGTGGCCTTGGAGAGACGCGGGGAGGGTCCAGGGAGACAAGGACAGAGCCCTGGAGTCCTCCCTCCGTTCCCTCCCGCCCCCTGGGACAGGGCCTGGCTGGGGCTGGGCCTGGAGCCGGGCTCCCTGAAGATACCCTCTCCCGGACTGGCTGGGGGGGTGGGGGACATGCTGGGCCGTCACTGTTTACTTTTGTCCTCGTTCTGAAGTGTGTGCTCTTCGTGACCAACGCAGAGACCTGGTGTGGGCGGGGGTGGTGGGAAGGGCACGTCCCAGGGCCGGCAGAGTCCCTTGGGCCAGAGGGCACGAGCCCCTCGGCAGAGTCTGAGGGTTTCCTGGTTCCCTGGAAGGTGTGGACCATACCTCTGGGGATGGTCATGGCCTGGTGGGGTCCACTAGGGATAGGCGTTGGCTCTGATACCAAGCATCTCAAAGGAGACAAGGCTGGTGGCCCCAGACCTGGCCATCCGTCCCCCTCTCGTTAGAGTCCCACAGGCAGGGAACTCTGGTCTGAGGGTCAGGACCTGGTAAGGTGCCCGGTTCATCCCAGTTTGCTCAGACCCGCCCCGGATGAAGCGCTGCAGGCCACCGCCTGGGGCCTGGTGTCCCTGCTTCCAGTCTCCCTGGGGACGGCCCGTGTCCCACCCGAACCCCCAGGTCCTTGGACACAAGGTACTTCTGGCTGCTGGGGTTTTGTCGCTCCCTTCCCTTGATCTTGCCCGCCTGCCGCGCCCCTCCTGCCTCTCCTTCCTGTTTTCTCTGCACCTGGCCCCCTAGCCCCACCGGGCCCGCCACCTCAGCGCTCCCTCCTTTCTTGTCCGGAATGCACGCGACATATGTGCCTTGCGTCCGGGGTCACAGGAGAGCTCCCTGCACGTGGCCAACCCGACCGGCGAGCTGACGGGACCTTCAGGTTCCCCGGGGCCAGCCTGCTCTGTGTCAGAATGGGGGACTCAGAAAGTCCACTGGAAAGGGCCAGCCCCCCCGCCCCGGCCCCCGCCCTGAGCCATGGGCAGCTGTGCTGGTCCAGATGTGGGCCGGCGCTGTCCAGAGGGGGACGAGAGAAGCCGAGGGCCCACGGCACCAGCGCCCGGGGCAGGGCGGGGACCACACAGGCCCCGGGAAACTAGCAGAGACCCAGCAGTGGGATTGCTGGATCGTAAGGTGACTCTGTGCTCAATCTTCGGGGAATTGCCGCACTTTCTCCCCCGGCAGCTGCACCCGCACTTCGAAGGTGTGGCTGGCGGGGTCTGTGGTGGGTTGGGTTTGGGGTGTCTCTGAGCTCTCAGTGGGTTCTGGTGCCCTGAGATGGGAAGAGAGCCCCACGGGGGCAGGGGTGACGGGGACCCACAGGCGTGTTTGCCTGTGAAAGGGCTGAGGTCCCTTCTGGGTGGGGGGCTGTCAGTGTTTAGGTCTCCAAGTCCAGGTCCGTAGACAAGTGAAGGCTGGAGAAGGCGGGAGGCGGACAGCTGCCCAGATGGGACAGTTACTGGTCTACTGCGTGGTGGGGACAGAAGAAAGGCTGGGACCAAGCCTGGTGCCTCCAACATTCCTGCTCCCGTGGGGGAAGGGCAGAGGGCTGGACAGGTGGGGGGCGGAGTCAGACCAAAGGGAGCGGAGTTCAGCGGCGGTCATGAGTCAGGCCGGCCGAGGGGAGAGCGTGGGGCTAGGACCGCAGGTTTCCTGGAACCAGCCAGTCATAGAGGAGTCCCAGTGGGTGGCTGGCGTGAGAGGCTGGTGAGTGAGGGCTACGAGAGACTGGGAGGAGGGCCGGAGGGCCTGGGGATGGCGTTTCAAGCTGTTCTCTACAGGGAGGAGGGAGAACCAGGAGGGCCCCGAGGAGGGAAGGTCAAGAGAGAAGCATGAATGATGCTCCGACTGGGGCTGGGCCGCATCCCCCTCCTTGGTGCCCTGCTCTGACCACGGCTGGGTCTTGCTGCGCCCACCGCCTTCAGCCAAGATGTAACCAGCGCATGCAACACGGCTTCCCTGCACCGTGCTCTTTCCGGGAGTGCTCCCGCTGCAGGGGCTCTCTGGCCGGGCCGGACCCTGTGGGCCTCTGGCGAGAGCTCCCGCCCGCGTCAGGGCTGGGAGGAGCCCGTGGCGTCTGGAATGCCCTCGATGCCGCTGGGTTGGTTGGCGCACCCTTGTCTGTCCCGACCCTCATGTGCCTCGTCATCCACGCTGTGCCGGTCGCGTCCTTGCTGCGCTCGCCCTCACCCCATCTCGTGGAGCATAAAGAGAGGCCCCAGCGGCCGCTGGCTGGCTGTCAGGAGCGTCGGCCTTCACTCAGGGCGTGATCCTGGGCTTCTGGGGTCAAGTCCCGCTGGGCTCCCTGCCCAGCGGGGAGTCTGCGTCTCCCTCTGCCCCTCCTCCCTGCCTGTGTGCTCTTGCTCCCTCATGCTTTCTCTTTAAAATAAAAAAAGTGGACCCATTTCCTGGGGGCTTGTCGACAAGGGGGGGGCACCAGGGCAGGGGTCTGGGGCTGCAGGGCAAGGCTCAGTGTTTCCAGCAAGGGTTCACCCGCTTGCCCTGGGAGTACCGAAGAGGAGGGGGCTTGCAGCTGGGGCCGTCGTGAGCCCACCCGTGGCCAGGCCCCAGTGTAGGCCTCAACAAGGTGAATCACTGAGGCTTCCTCTCCGCAGGCTTCTGGGGAAAGAGTGCCAACTTCTGGCTGTGCGGGGTCCTGCTCTTTGCTGCTCTCCTGGGCTTCTACAGGTAAGGGGGGCCCTGGGGCCCCGATGGCAGGTGGGGATTTATGATGGCATATTTGTAGCTCAAATTTGACTGTAGCAAAATGCTGATGGACAGTCTTGTGCCTTCTCTGGGTGACCTAGAAGCTATGCCTCATTATCCGCATTTTACTTCCGCGAAACCAAGGCTCCAGAGGTTCCAGTGACACCCAGGTTCCAAGGTGGGAAGTGGCAGGGCCGAGATGCAGAGCCCTCCACACCCACTTCCCAGGCCCCGGAGGGGGAGCTGGTCTGGGCTAGCGCCTCATCTCAGGGCCGAGGCTCCAGCCAGGGCGTGATTTGGGGAACGAGGCTCTCGTCCTCTTGTACGATCTACTCACTCACCTGGGCAGGTGATTCCTGAGGCTGGTGCTCCGGGGTGGGGCGGGGACGGACCTGTCACCATCAGGGGACAGCTCCCCGTGCTGAACAGGTCGGGTCTGGTCGGCCAGCGGACAGAGACAGGCTGTCACGTGGGTGATCTCCTGGGAGGAAGACACCCCCTGGCCTCCCGGAGCCGGAGACTAGCCGGGCTTCACAGAGCGAGTCCGGTCGGAGCAACGAGGGCAGCCCCTTACATATGGAACAGAGCCGGGGGGTCGCAGCGACATGCCAGGTGGTCGCTGCTGTTCACGATGTCTGTGACAGCCGGGTGCCCAGACTGGTGGCCCGATGGCTCTGGGCCTAGGGCCTGGGGTCAGGGGTCTGGGGTCTCACATCGGGGGTCTGGGTTCGGGGTCTGGGGTCTCACGTTGGGGGTCTGGAATCAGGGGTCTGGGGTCTCATGTTGGGGTTCTGGTGGTGGGGCCTGGGGTCGGTTTTCTGGGGTCAGGGATCAGGCGTTAGGGGTCTGGTGTTGGGGGTTGGGATCAGGGGTCGGGGGTCTGGTCTCTATTCTCCATCTAGATGCCGGGGTTCTCTTGACTTAGTCATCCAGCTCCCTCTTCCTCTGCATTGTTCCATGTTTACATCTCATTTTATCTTCCTTTTTCCTCATTTCCACATACCCTGGATTGCCTTTGTAATTTTTTTGGATAAATGTTTAGAACCCAAAAGATTCATCTGATTCTTTTCTTCTTGATATAAATTTTCTTTTAGAGCAGATTTTTTTCCCCTTGGACTTTGCCTCTTCATGTGCTCCTGTCATAAGTTTTCTGTAGATGTAGAATTTTTACATTTTGTTTGAGTGTAACTTAAAAATTCCATATCCTGATGTGAATAAGCCTACACGAGTACTTTCAGGCACTTTTCAAAAGCTCAGTATAGGAGCCCTTTCTTCAAAGAATATTTACATTTTAAAAGATGACCTCGATATGCAGAGAGTGATTTAAAAATCTCTCCATGCCTTTTTTCTAAATTCACACAAGCCAGGATAAATCCTAGGACAGAATTCTTCAATGGGCAAAATTACCCTCTCATTTGGCAACAGGAAGAAAGCCCCACACAGACAGAGCCCCAGACTTAGCCACGTCTCGTTTTGGCTCCCAGGGGTCTGCCGACCAGCTCCTGGGGCCGCCGTGACCTCTTCTGTCTGGTCTGTGCCCATCGGAGCCCGCCTTCCTCTCCAGTGCGTGCCCGAGCGTGGTGTCACCTGCGCACGTAGTTCATACGGGGGTCCTGTCGGGGAGGGGGCCGGACGGGAGCTCTGTTTGGGACGGTTTGAGTTCGAGGAGCCTACGGACCCCCGGGGAGCGGTCCGCGTGGGCAGAGAATGTGAGGTATCCGCGCAGGTGCGTGCCGCAGTCCGAGAGCTGACGAGGTCACGAGGGGGTGGGCGAGGTCGCGGGGGACGGAGCCGCCCGTGTTCTCCCCATGGGTCCTCCTCTGTCGCCATCATCAGCTCAGCTGCCTCCGTGCGTTCACCCCTGTCTTGCTCATACGGTCTCTCCCTACACACCTGTGGGGCTCCAACCTGGGTCCCTGGGAGCCCGAGGGGACCCAGGCCCTGACCCTGCCCCCCAGGCGGCAATGTGGAGGGGCTGAAGCTAGGTGCTCCCACCCTACCCCAGACCCCACCCACAGTGCAGGGGAGGCCCCTTCACAGGACACACACGCTTCCTGGAAGAGACACCAGCAGCGCTTGGGTGGGGGAGAGCAGGGCAGGGGAGGGGAGGGCAGGAGAGCTGGGATTCCGGCCTTACACTGCACACCCGGGTTTCCTCCCTGCTGTGACGCTTGGCTGGCAGGCCACGGAGCTCCAGACCTGCCCTTGGCTTCTGTTCTCTGTGACAGCGTCCTTAGAAGCGAAGGAGGCGGGTCTCTGGAGTTCAGTGCCCGCAGACCACCCGGGGGGCCTGTCAGAGAGGTGTCTACCCGCACCCCTCCTCACGGCTCGGCTGTGCAGGGGTCTGGAGTTGCACCTACGGGAATCTGATGCCGGGATCCCTGGCCATGCTCCTGGTTACTGTGGTGATAAGGTGGGGTTACAATGGTCCTGCTGCCTGGCAGCGGTGGGGGGCCAGCAGGGCTCTGCTTGGGTCCCACTTCTAGTTTCTCAGGAGCCAGAGGCCAAAAGGCTCAGAATATGTATGTTAAAGTCTCAGCCTGTCTGTCCTCCAGTCCAGTGAAGACTCAGCTTCTCACTCTTGTTTTTCCCCCACCAATGTTTTCAGCCTGATTCCCAGATAGAGGCAGAGAAGAGAGTCTCAAAGGTAATGGCAGAGTCTTTGGAGTCAGATCTTTCTCCTTCTAGAAAGATCTAGAAGTAGAAATGCACTCAAGGTGATTATAGCCAGAGATACTTGTTCCCAAGGTGATTCTGAGCTCCTCCCTCTACCGTGATTTCTCAGACCTTGACAAAGGACAAGGCAGAGCTCTGACCTCTGTTGGAGGGGACCGGTTCACAGAGTTAACGGCCGGCCCAGCAGGCTGCATGGGGACTGGGGAGGGATGGCACGCAGCGCTGGTTCCTGCCGGGGATGAGGTGCCCTGGGACCCCACAAGGGCCCAGGCAGGGGGAGGCCCCATTGTCCTCTCAGGGCTAATTTCTTCCAGGCCCGGCCGTCTCTGGCTGGCCTGCCAACAGGTAAGGTGAGAGCTCCCGAATCCCAACCCCAGCTCTCCTCCCGCTGTCCAGCTTGGGGGCCCGCCCACGCTGGTTGGAGGGACAGGCGGATCGTGGGGCCGAGCTGCCATTACTGTTCTCTCCAGCAGCAGCGAGGTCCCCCACCTGCAGGGCCCAAGGGAGAGCCCGCCATTGAGGTAATGATAGCTTTCCCTCCCTCCCCTCCACTCACCGAGACTGGCCTTCCTCGGCCTTCCAGATGGAGGACGGCCCCACCACGCTTTCTCCGGGAGCCTGCCTCCCCTCCTCCCTTCACTGGGACTGGTTGGGGTCAGCAGGGATGGGGCCAGGACGTACACCTCCCCCGTGCCTGGGGCGCCCCCCCTTGAGGAACTGTGTTAGCAATCGTGACTGTTCACGAAGTGACTCGGATGCAGCCTTTGCTCTCCACAGCCAGGATGACCACCCTGCGGTCTCCCAGTGGAAGTGCCAGACAAAGCCGTCCAGGTGAGGGGCGGGGACTGGGCTCCCGGGGTTGGGGGGCCCCGGGGGTGTTGCCGGAGCTCCCTGAGGATTCCAGGACCTCCCTGGGCGCTCTGGTTCCTGCCCTCTGGTCTCCGCACCTCCTGCCTGCGGAGAGGGACTCTCCCCGGGCTGCTGTCCCCCGCCAGCGGGAAACGCCCCTTGGGTGGATCTGTGGCCCAAGCTCCCAGACATGGCCGGCGGGTTCAGGGTCCCTCTGTCCCGTGTCGGACCCCAGCTCCACCTGCCGAGCCACACGGCCCAAGCTTCGCATCACGCAGGGAGCTTTCCTCTGCCGGGGCCGCGCGTGGGCCCTGGAGCTATGCTGCCCGTCCGGCCTGGGCGTTTCCCCCAGGACCCGGCCCCGGGCTCTGAGCATGTCTCCCTCCCTCAGCGAAAGCCACTGCCGCCTGGACACCTGCAGAGTCCCTGAGGTACCCAGGTAGGGGGGACACTTCTTCAGGCTGTTTCTGGGCCTCCTTCCGAGCAAGTAACAGGTGCCTCTCCCCTCCCAAGGCTGGTTCCCAGGGAAGGAAGAACGAGGGGCCCGGGGAGAGGAGGTTAATGAGGGTCAAAGAAAACAGGGGGAGACGTTTGATGGTGGGAGTCAGAGGGGGGTCCCCTCGTGACCTCAGGTTTCGTGGCTGCCCCAGCTCAGGTGTGGCACCTGAGGGAAACTGGACGGCGTGGCGGGTGGGGGCTGGGGACAGAGGAGGCTACCGGTGAGCGGGAAGGGGGGCCAGGGCTGGATGGGTGGGTGGGCCAGCCCTCATCCTCCCAGCCCGCAAATGAGACCAGGACCCGGGACCTTAGTCACAATGAGGTAGACCCATGTGAGGACTTAGAGTGTACAGGGAGAGAAGAAGGAGACGTGGGGGTCTAGATCCTCAGCAGTCCTCACAAACCGTGAGGGGTGACCTCTTTCTGTGCTTGGCTTTAGCCTCTTCAGTTGATCGCTGGGAAGCCTGCAGCATCCTCTCGGCTGGTGGGCGCGCTCCCGGAGGTCTGGGAGCCAACAGTGGTGGCTGGAGGGAAGGAGGGAGGAAGGGAGGCGGGCAGGAAGGGAGGAGGAGGAAGGGGGCAGGCAGGAGGAAGAGCAGGTAGGAAGGAAGAGGGGAGGGAGGGAGGCGGGCAGGAAGGGAGGAGGAGGAAAGGGGCAGGCAGGAGGAAGAGCAGGTAGGAAGGAAGAGGGGAGGGAGGGAGGCGGGCAGG
>JAPYYJ010003305.1:0-11723 GCA_028533885.1 Nasua narica | reverse complement strand
TTAAAAAAAAAAAACAGAACCTCTGAATAAAGAAGCAAACAACATTTAAAAAAAAAAAAAGAGTGACTACTTTGAGGAAAAAGAATGGGGTACTGACCGAGTCTAAGGGGTCATAAGGCAGGCTTCTAGAGCATACTTTTTTCTTTACCTCTGTGATAATTAAACAGATGTTCACTTTGTGATAATTAACTGAGCTATATATTTTGGTTCTGTGTACTTCTGTGTATATACACTACATTTCACAGAACAAAAAAGTTGTAAGAGAGGGAAGAAGAAAAAAAATAAACAATAAGGTCACAACCTTTTCTAAAAAGATACCTGAAGTATTAAAGTAAATGCTAAGGGCAAATGAAAAACTGACAGCAAATAAGCAAATGAAAAGATCACTAGTCATCAGGGACATGCAAACTAAAACTATAATGAAATAACATTACACACTTGTTAGAATGCCTAAAATATTTTTAAAAACAAAATACTATGCACTGGCAAGGATACAGAGCAATTGGAACACTCATAAAAGGTAGGTGGAAATGCAAACTGATACAGCCACTTCAAAAAACAATTTAGCATTATATTACAAACTAAACACACCCTTAAAATATAATTCACCAATTTCATTCTTAGTATTTAGCCAACAGAAATGAAAACTCAAGTACACACAAAACTATATGCAAATGTTTACAGCAGCTTCACTCGCAATCATTAAAAAACAAAATACAAATACAAATATCCTTCAACTGATAAATAAACTGGTTACCCGACAAAAAGAAACAACAACAATATGCAGAATCTCAAATATATGTTGCTAAGTTAACAAAGCTTGATCTAAAGGCCTGTATGTATGATTCCATTTACATGACATTCTAGAAAACCCAAAACAACAGAAACACAGAACAAACCACTAGTTGCTAGGGAGGCTAGAGTACAAGCTGACTGTGAAATGGTAGAACAAAGGAATTTTGAGGAGAAATGGAACTGCTCTATATTATGACTGTGGTGGTAGATACACACCTATGTATTTGTGAAGACCCTGTATAATACAATGAATGACCTTTACTATATATGAATTAAAAAATAAATTTTAAAAAACTTTAAAACACTATCAGGTGGGGGGTTGGATGAGCCTGGTGATGGGTATTGAGAAGGGCACGTATTGCATGGAGCACTGGGTGTAGTGCATGAACAATCAATCTTGTAACACTGAAAAAATAAAATAAACATATTTGGGGGGAAAAAAAACCTTTAAAACACTATGGTCACAGCACTACCACAGATTTATAGAAGAATCAAAATGACAAATTTATCATAAAATTCCCTCAAATTCAGAAATCTTAGAAATATGTTATTACGTAATTACACACTGTAAAAAAATCATTATGTAATTCCCTTAGATATTTAACTATGACAATAATAATAAATATTAATGATGGGGCACCTGGGTGGTACAGTTGGTTAAGCAGCTGACTCTTGGTTTTGGCTCGGGTCATGAGATCAAGCTCGGCATCAGTCTCTGCACTGGGCATGGAGCCTGCTTAAGATTCTTTCTCTCCCTCTGCCTCTCTCCCTCCCTCTCTCTCTCCCCCAATTCTCCCTCTCTTAAAAAAAAAAAATTACTGATAACATTAAAGACGCATTTAGTTAACATTTTGTATATACATTTTTAATCCTCTGAATAATCCTATAAAGTAAAAATTATCTCACCTTTATCAATGAGGAAACAAACCCAAAAAGAATAAAGAAATATCTCACCCATGCAAAGACATCTAGTAAGTGGTAAAGCTGAAGTTTAATTCCCTTGTACCTGAGTCTTTCCATGCCTATTTTCTTTTCTCTATACTGTCTCTTAATTCAAAAGCTTTCGTAATTCCTTACTGAGTTTTTTCTATGTATTATATGAAAATGTATTAATACTTCCTAAATTTGTAAATTTAAAATTGATCAGGGATATTTTATATTGTTCAGGTGCTCACATATTCATAATCATATAAAACAAAGTTAAAATATGCAGCTTCTGCCCTCAAGATGTTATAATCCAATAGCCGGCACACATCTGACAAACAAGGTAAGCAATTTTAAAAATCAAAAAACATTAGCTTGGTGCCTGGGTGGTTAAGAAAGTTAAGCATCTGCTTTAGGCTCAGGTCATGATCCCAGGGTCTTGGGATGGAGTCTGCTTCTCCCTCCGCCCCTACCCCCTGCTCGTGTGCCCGCGAACGCTTTCTCTATTTCACTTTCTCTCTCTCTCCCCTTCTCTTTCTCTTTCAAAAGTAAACAAAATCTTCTTTCAAAAAAAAAAACAAAAACAAACCAGTAGCTGAATGGGTAGTAAGGGAGAAAAACATGGGTAGTGTGAGTACCTCATAATAAGATAGTTCTAATTGGTACCTCCTATATATTACATCATCACTGTCATTCACTTTACTTATATATAAGCGAGTGTGTGTATACACATACACATAAGCAAACATTCAAATACAGTATTGTTATTAAACAAATTGTTATCTGTTAGATTAAGAACAAAAAAGTAAGTTTTTATTTTACCTTCACTCTTTTCTGCTCTGATGTTCTTCCTTTATTTAGATCTGAGTTTCTGCCTGTATCATTTTTCTTGGCTCTAAAATAACTTTTCAAGGAAGGAAGGTCTATTGGCAAAAGACTCCTTGTTTGTTTAATAATCTTTATTTCTTCTTCACTTTTTAATTTTAGAAAGGGAGAAAGAGAGCATGCATGCACGAGCAGAGGGAGGGGCAGAGGGAGAGAGAATCCTTGAGCAGAGGAGACTCCCCTGTGAGCACGGTGCCCAATGTGGGGCTCAGTCCGAGGACCCTAAGATCATGACCCAAGCCAAAATCAACATTGGGCTGCTTTACCAACTAAGCCACCAAGGCATCCCAATTTCTCCTTCACTTTTTTTTTTTTTTTTAAGATTTTTATTTATTTGTCAGAGAGAGAGCGCACGCATAAGTAGGGGGAGAGGCAGACCGAGGGAGAAGCAGGCTCCCCCCCTGAGCGAGGAGGCCGATGTGGGACTTGATCCCAGAACCCTGGGTTCATGACCCAAGCCGAAGGCAGCCGCTTAACCAACTGAGCCACCCAGGTGTCCTTCTCCTTTACTTTTAAAAGATAATTTTGCATGGTACATTATTCTAGGTTGGTGATTTTTTTCTCTCATCACCTTAAATATTTCACTCTACTCTCTTCTTGTTTGTTTGGTTTATGAGGAGAAGCTAGATATAATTCTTATCTTTGCTCTTCTATAGACAAGGTATTTTTCCCCCTCTGGCATCTTCAGGACTTTATCTTTAGGTTTCAGATATTTGAAAATGATATACCTAGGTGTAGTTCTTTTGCTATTTATCCTACTTAGTGTTCTCTGAGCTTTCTGGATCTTTGGTTTGGTATCTGATAAATTCTCAGTCATTATTGTTTCAAATATTCTATGCCTTTCTCTCATTCTTCTCTTTCTGGTATTCCCATTATGCATGTGTTATACCTTTTAAAGTCATCCCACAGTCCTTGGATATTCTGTTCTGTTTTTTTTTTTTTCTTTTTTTTTTCCAGTCTTTTTCTCTTTGGTTTTCAGTTTTCAAGGAGTGTATTGATCTTGCTCAAAGATTCTTTCATCAAGGTGTCTAGTCTACTAATGAGCCCATCAAAGCTAATCCTCATTTCTGTTAGAGTTCTTTTCTCTAGCATTTCTTTCTAGTTCTTTCTCAGAATTTCTATCTTCTCCTTTCCATTGCATACTTTTATTATATGTTGTCTACTTTATCCATTAGCACCCTTAGCATATTAATCACAATTGTTTTATATTTCCAGTCTGATCATTTCAACACCCTGGCCATACCTAAGCCTGGTTTTGATGCTGGTTTTGATGCTTGTTTTCTGCCTTTAAATATGTTTTATAATTTTTTTCTTGACAACCAAGGCATAATGGACTAGGGAAAAAGCACCACTATAAATAAGCCTTTAGCAATGTGGTGGTGAGGTGTGGGGGGTGGCAGAGCATTTTATTGTTCTATGATCAGGTCTTAGTCCTTTAGAGAACCTGTGCTTCTAAGGCTGTGAACTTCACAAGTGCTTCTCAATCCATCCCACCTCCCCTTAGGCAGGGCAGGATGGTTAGAGTAGGCTGAAGTTACGTTGTTTCCCTTCTCCCATACAGGAGGCTTGAGCAACTGGAATAGGGTATTTCCCTTCCCCTACATCAGGTAGGTTCTCATAAACTCGAGTAGTTAGGCTCTGATGAAATAGTGTCTCCTGAGGGTAGACCTTAATAAGAAGAACGAAATGCTCTGGTATATTTCAAAATTGTTCCTTTTCCCTTTTCTCTGCTAAAAGCAAGAGGAGATTTTTCTCTAATATTCACTGAGAGAACATGACAGAGATGCAAGAGGTAAAAACTCACAAAAGTACAGGGGCCCTCAATAACTGGTTTCCCCCAGAGTTCTGAACTCTTAGAGTTGTCCACACTGAGCCTCCAGCAATTTGTCAGTTACAATTACAATAGATTTACCTACACCAGCACTAGTTCCTGGCAAGGTTGCTACTCTGGTTGTGATTCACTGTATTCTCTACCCATATCTCCCAATTTTGAGGCGGTAGTTTGCCTTGTGATCTCTCTTCATTTATGGATCTAAGTTACTGGATTTTTCAGAATGTTCAGCTTTTTACTTGTTGTTAGAATGAGATGGCAATATCCAAGCTTCTTACATGCCATACCAGAAACCAGAATCTTCATTTTCTTTTAAAAATGTTTTTAAAACATTTTTTAAAACTGGTGGCTCAGTCGGTTAAACAGCTGCCTTCAGCTCAGGTCATGATCCCAGGGTTCTGGGATTAAGCCCCACATTGGGCTTCCTGTTCAGCAGGGACCCTCAGTCTCCCTCTGCCTGCTGCTCCCCCTGCTTGTGCTTGTTCTCTCTTTCTCTCTCTCTCTCTGTCAAATAAATAAATAAAATCTTAAAAAAAAGAATGTTTTTCTACACTATAAGCTTAAAAATTTATGTAGAATAAGGAAAAAACATACAAACCCAATATCATATACAACAAAATTGTGTTGCATACTTTGAAAACAATTTATTACTTTTCATTTTCCCCTTACACTGCATATATTCATGTTTCTACATGTCTAGCCTAGATCAGATAATGTTCTTAAACATCTGAACTTTCCAATTTAACTGTAGAAATCAATATGAAGTTATAGTGTAATCCTTTAAATACATTCTTCAAACAAGCAATTAAAATACAGCTTACCATTTTGATGCCTGTGGAAAATGTCACTGGTTTTATAGGTTTAGGTTTCTCAAGTTGCATTTCCAACTGGGTAGACCTATCTTTATGCTGAGCCAAAAGTAAAGCAACAGGGAGATCAGAACTCTCCTGTAAGAAAAGTAAAAGTCCAATATGAAAGTTAAAAAGGAAAAACTAATGAGCAACAAGTCTTTTATTTTAAATTATGCCTTTTCATGAGCATTTGATGTTAACCTAAATGTTCACTTTATGGAGAACACTTCACAAAAAATTTTAACATTCCATAATAAGAAAAGGCTGTTTGAGATTCATAAATCAAAATAACCTGCAAAAAAGTATTTTTATAAAATCCACATTAAAGACAATATAATAGGGTCTTATTTCATCTAGCAAAGCCAAGCATATTTATTAAACTAAAAAAATTAAAAGCTAATCAGAAAAAGAGTAATACGAAGTACTATAACTTAGATCAGATGTTTATCTACGACACATTCTTCTACCAGTGAATTCAGACCAGTCTGCAATTGTTTCCTATTAGATTTCACCTGAGGCTGTTTGGAAATGATCCTTGTTCTGTTTTGCACAATGGAACAATTGTTAAGTACAACCAAAACTATATTTATTTTCTCCTTTGTGGACTTATTTTTAGAAATTAAGTCTAGATTTTCTTAATTAACAAAATGATAGGAAGTATTTCTAATATCTTATACTGATACTAAATCAGGGCTATTATTTACACAAATCTACACACATACATATTAATAACAAGCAAATTACTAATTCTTATACATAGGCTTACTTACTATATTGAACATGAAGTTCCCCTACATGTTTAAAGTGCTGTAGCACTAAGGTCTAAACTAAATGTATCCAGACCCCTTCCTTTCTGAGCTTTCAGTTAAATAAGAACAAAGAAAAACACGCAGAAGAGAGCCAAGAAGGAAGGAGATCATATATGCAAACACAATACTTTATATGGGTAACAAAAATGAACGTTACAAATACATTTCTATCTCCTATACCAAGGCTACCTACAAAAACACACATATTCTTCAAATGGCCTATAAATTTTTAAAGTAATAACTACCTAGAATTTAATCCTTAAAAAACTATACTGTTAAACATCTCATAGTATGAAAGTAAAAATACAACAGAATCTAATTTTCCTTCCAAATCTAACAACTTAAGAATATATTTTAAGGCACAAATATAGTTAATTAACATATTTAAAGGAATTGTTTTAAGGCTACAGTACAGAAGTAATTCAAGTAATAAGCAAAATATTTTTCAACAGAATTGTCCTAGAGTAAATTTGTACCTAAGTGCTTTGCAAGAGCAATTTACAAAGATTAAATTTGTTTAAATGAAAGAACACAAATTTTATTTATAAAATAGAGCCTTAGGACCTTTACCAATAATAAAAGAGAATGAATGAAACATACTATGAAAATATATTTGAATACCTTTCATATTCTACAATAAAGCATTAGTTTTGCATTAGTAACAGTATTACCGTGAATTTCTGCACCTATTCTAGATTTCCATTAAGAATTTTATAAAAAAGGGGTGCCTGGGTGGCTCAGTTGGTCAGGTGTCCAACTCCTGATTTCAGACAAGGTCAGGAACTCAGGGTCATGAGACTAAGCCCCACATTAGGCTCTGTACTCAGTGAGGAGTCTGCTTGTCCCTTTCCCTCTGCTCCTCCCTCCAAGAAGATTAAATAAAACAAAATTAAGAGAGATTTTAAAAGGACTGTGGCCTGCCTGATGAATCGGACATGTATCCTGGGGCAAATAATACATTATATGTTAATTTAAAAAAATTAGAAAAAAAAAGGGCTATGGCCCAAAATACTTTTTAAAACCCATTACTATCTTTTCATATGTAAAAACTAACGAAAGAAAAATAAATTTCTTTGGCATTCCTTCTCAACTTGGGAGTATAAGTGAATTCAAATGTTCTTCCATACCTAGTATTTACTCTAATAAGTGAAAGTTCTTGTATAAAAGCAAACGATGTGTTCACTTGAAAAAGGTTGCTAATCAATACTTTGGCCTGTTTTAATCCTGGTTTTGCCTTCACATAAAAGGAACTGAATATTAAAATGTCTTAGTAATATAGCTGAAATTTAAAAAAAATAAACATTCTAGGAATCTAAAACTAATTTTAACATTAAGGCATACAATTTACTTCAATCTGCTTTATTCCATTTTAGCATTCAAAACTCTGAAGCCTGAAAATCTTTGTGAATGTTAAATTAGAATTAAGCAGGAGCTCTAACAACAAAATCTACAGAGTAAAATAAACTATGGGAACATACATGCTCTCGGGAATACATAAAATGCAGATTCAGCTTTGCAAGTTATTTAATTTTTCTTAGCTTTCCAGTCTATCTTGAAGGGTTCTCTAACTTACATTAATTGCCTGAAGGTATAGTGTTTAATATTTAAAGAAATTTTAATAAGACTGCCTGTAATACTCATTAAAAGCTTTATAATGACCAGTTTTTAAAGATTATTTTAACTGACTTTAAGAAAGCCATCTGGCAAACAATATTTCTAATAAAAATCAGCTACTACATTTGACAACAATATTAGCCCTTAACAAAATTTAAGACATAGCTGAAGAGAATTTTCAAATAGGAATATAAAAAGATTTAATAAGTCAGGACCTATTTAAAAATCTTTTTCCAAACTGTTAAAAAAAATTTAATTTACAGTTAGGATTAAATAAATGGACTTTTAGGCAACATGGTAAATGCTAAGCCATAAACATTAAAACCATAACATTAAAATCTTGTCACATACAGTATAATGTAATGCTTTTGAAAGGTTAAAAAGTGACCATTAGTACAAAAATCAAATCCCAAAACAGTAGAAAAAAATTCTAATAAGTAGTACTTGTTGCCTAAATGAGATCCAGAGAATAACTTTAAGATTTAAGCTTCTAGACATATTTACAAATGCCAATATTATTTTTATAGAATCTAACAGATGAACAAACATAGAAAAAGAAATAGAATGTTTTTACTTATTAGGGATTCAGAAAGATAAAAAGAAATTTAATAAATACTTTCAGTTAGTCAATAAGGACTAAAACATATGGTCACATTTAAACAAAGAAATTTAATGATTATTAAAAAATTAAAGTAACAGAATTTTTAAAATTAAGAAAACAAATTCAAAACATACTGATATTCTAAAATAATCTGTTGTAATTAATTGTTCTAATGAATACAGTAAATTGCTATGGATTATTTAGTCACCATTTTACATGATCTAAATGGTGAAGAAAGTATGTGCAGTAATGACTTGCAGGTGAAGAAAACAGGAAGTCGCAGGGGTGGGGGGAGGTCTCACAAAAAGCAATATTAACTCCAGATTATATACAATGTACATACAATATTGGCAGTTTCACATGTTGCTTCATGCCCCACTGAATTAAAGGGGAGCTTCATGCCAATAGCAACTCAATGAGGCAGCAAAACTTATTTTGAGGGCTAAACAAAATATACATGAGCAACTGCTATGCAAAGCCAGCTAACCTCAAAATTAAATCTAAAAACTATATTAGATGCAATATTTGTAAATGTTAAACTGTATTTTCATTTCATATCTAAGTTCTATATTTGGAATTAATTCAATTAATTGAACAAAGGAGAAGGGTTACCAAGGAAAGTGTGTTCCTCTTTGTATAAAATGATGGGGGAAACAACCTTTCAATAAAATAATTTTAACATCAATATTTACTAATTCATTCTTTCAAGATTTTATCACAAGATAATATCAAAAAAATATGAAACACGTGTCATTTCAACTGTTGAAAGCTACAACTGACACTTAATAGTTTCAAGAAAAATTAATGGAAATTGCTAAGGAAAATACCGTATTCTATTTTATATGCTATTGTCTTCATTTTTAGAAACCAATTTATGTTGCACTTATACAAAGTAGATAGAGTTTATGATAAGCATTATCTATCTAAGCCTCATTAATGCCCTTTTACTTTTCCATTACTTTCTCACTTACTTCTAAATTTAATTATTTTGCTTTCTCATTTTGTTCCTGGTTAGCTAACTTCTAGCCAAAAGAAGAGTACAAAAAAAATACACATAAACATTTAACTATTCATAGAGTAACAAACACCATATCGACTAGACCAAATAATTAAATAAAGTATGTTAACACCACACAGAAATTAATTACATGGACAGAAAAGGAAAGGGAAGAATCCAAATAGACTTTTCTGGAGAGGACCATTTCTACTGTGATTTTATCAGTATCATCCCAGCTTATAAGCATCAAATAATATATTGTCAAATCTGTAACACACTTCATAAACCTTACATATTATTACTGCTGTTATCTAACAATGGTGAATACCTGGGGAGCTAACTATTGGGAAATACAAATAACTCACAAAACACTGCCATTTCTTTGGAAATGGCATTTTCATTTTCTCATGTAAAAATATGAGACACAGTTCTCACAGAGTAACTAGAATCACTACAAATTTCACCATGAAGCCAAACACTTGAAAATCAGCTAGTTATAAGAAAGCCAGTATTAATCAGGAGAAAATTGCTCTGAAAACAATGAGTTTTAGTCAGTAAGCTTAAAAACACATAAATAACCTATTAATAGCACACTGTCTTACATCAGTTATATTGCTCGTTCATCTGAAGTCTTTCATCCGAAAATAAAACAGATATTGACAAAATGGCTTTTTTTAATGAAGGAACAGAAGCTGAATACACCAGCATTGACTATACCAGTACAAATGCCACTTAAATGTCATTATCCGGCATAATAGGAAAGATAAACTCTAAATGCACTTAGAATTAATACATACCAGTTCATCCAAAAAAGCCTGCTTATTCTTCCTTTTTAGAATCTGCTGCAGTTGTTCTTCTTTTTGTATAAACAGTCTTCTTTGCTCATTTTCCTGTCTTTCTACCTCTAAAGCTTCTTCCAATTCCTCCTGTTCCCGAGTCTAAAACAGAAATATTTATATATAACATGGAATAAATTTAGTAACCAAAATCAATCCTAACTACATTCTGACACTTTCTTTTTTGGAAGCATAAAACACCTAGTCACTTACAGTTTAATAGAGCAGTATTTATACTCTGAGGGAATTAGAGTTCATTTTATTTCACGTGGACATTGTACTATCAAAGAGAATGACACTTAACATTTTTTTTAAGATTGTATTTATTTAATTAACAGAGAGAGACACAGAGAGAGAGAGGGAACACAAACAGGGGGAGTGGGAGAGGGAGAAGCAGGCTTCCTGCTGAGCAGGGAGCCTGATGCAGGGCTCGATCCCAGGACCCCGGGATCATGACCTGAGCTGAAGGCAGCTGCTTAACAACTGAGCCACCCAGGCACTCCGACACCTACCATTAAACGAACACCTAAACAAGCACACTGCACCCAGCTGCAGGAATGTGCTTAATAATGGATTTATTTGTTTATAATTATTACAGACGAAGTTTGAAGTCATTCATTTTAGAAGATTTAATAAGAAAAACAAAACCAAAAACCCAACAAAAACAACAAAGGGACAATCTATATACAGAGCTACTAATTCAAACACTCCATTAAAAAGATTGACTTATTTAATAGAAACAATCTCCAAAAAATTCCAGATAACGAAAACTTATCACTACACTGAACTTCTTTTTCCCAAGCTGAAATAAGTCTTCATGAGCCTAGAGTTCCAAATAGCATTCATTTAAGGGAAGTTGTAAGAAACTGAAGTCTTTAAACATAAGCATATAAATTTGTGCACTGAAAAATTCAAAATTCAAAGCTAATACATAAACAGAATGAACCATAGTTTTAGTCATTCTCTTTTTATGGAACTCCTCAGAAATACTAAATAATTCGAGGCTCTGAAGTTTATTCCAACTCTAAGTCATACTTCAAAGTAATGATATACCTAGTCTTTGCGCCTTAATTCTTATGAATGAAAAACACAGTAAAATCTAAATGGCTTTATTTTAAAGCTCTTTTTTTTAATTAGACAAAACACTGAGAAATTATGGTACCTCAAGTAAATACAGAATGGAGGAAGACAGCATGATAGGTTGAGTGTCATAAATATAAATATGAATAACAAAGACCTCAGAGAAAAATATATATTTTATATAAATAAAGAATACTTTATCCAGCAAGGCTGACATTCAAAATGGATGGAGAGATAAAGAGCTTCCAAGACTGGCAAGGATTAAAAGAGTATGTGACCACCAAGCCGGCACTCCAGGAAATATTAAAGGGGGTTCTATAAAAGTAGAAAGAACACATGAGTGACTTAGAACAGAAATTTGCCATCTATAGAAACAAGGACTTCACAGGCAACATGATGTCAATAAACACTTATCTTTCGATAATCGCTCTCAACATGAACAGCCTAAATGCTCCCATAAAATGGCACAGGGTTGCAGAATGGATAAAACGACAGGACCC
>JAPYYJ010003304.1:0-11726 GCA_028533885.1 Nasua narica | reverse complement strand
TTTTATCCTCTAGATCACCAATTCTATCCTCTGTCTCTGTAACTCTAGCTGTTAGACTATTTAGATTGGATCTCATTAATAGTGCTTCTTACATCAGCTATACTGGATCTCATTTCTGCCCTTAGAGATTCTATGTTGTCATTAATGTTTTCCCCATCCCGGCCATTGCCTGGATAATTGTCACCCTGAATTCCCTTTCTGACATACTGTTTATGTCCATGTCCAGTAGTTCTGATGGAGAGGGTGCATTCTCTGGGTTTTTCCTCTGTTGGGTGTTCCTCCTCCTAGTCATTTTGGTGAGAAGTGGATGAGAGGACGTATAGCTGGATAGATAGCCCACAATACAGGCAGGGTGCACCCTGGAGGGTTTTGGAGCAATTGGGATTCACCACCAAAAAGAAATAATAAGGATTAAAAAAAGATATAGGGAGAAAGAGAAGAAGAGGAAATGCCAGCCAGAATGGGCCCTCAAAATAAGATTTATAAGGTATATAAACAAACACAAACAAACATATAGACCAACAAAAATAAATGACAAGAAATAAAAGAACCTAGTCAGAATGAACCCCAAGAATAAGATTTATATACCAGAACAAAAGCCAATACGTAGAAACACTGACAGAAGGGTGGTTATAACTCCTTGCAGGTAAGGAAGGTTATTTCAGGTCCTCCTGGGTTTATAGTTGTTTTAAGCCTCTGGTTGTAATGTTAATGAGGCCATCCTGTTGCTGGGTGGTTCCTTCATAGTGAATTTAACTTTATTTCAGTGAATTTCTTGTTCACATCTATGACTGACCCAGTGGTCTGTAGGTCTTAGAAAACAGGGGAGATGATAACCTCAGTGCAGTGCCTGGCAATAGATGTGTATTAACATCTTTGTAAAGAGAATTGCCTCCTATGAATGGAGAGTGAGGATATAAAAATTATTAGAGAACATCGTTGAAATTAGTGAAATCTCAGGATGCGGAATGGAAGAATAAGAGGATGTAGTAAGTGAGAGCTTTGCCCCCTAAATTCTGACAGATGCTCCCAGAGAGGTGTGCCTCATGACTCAGCTGCTGCATCTCATAACTCTCAGGAGTATGGGATAGGAGAGGTTGAGAGACACTACTTTGGTCTGAAGAAAATCCCCCTATTTGTATCAGGTAGTTAAAGAGAGCACAGATGCAGGCTGCCAGGCTCACATCCTGGCTCATGGCTTCGTATAGTGCTTAGGACACTGGTACAGTAAATGCTCAATACTGTTGGTGTGAACAGAATAAGGAGAATGTGGGTTTTTTTCTTACTAGGACAATATAGTTTCAGCTTAATTCCTATGAACATGTTTTTCCAAAAGCAATACTATATAATATATTCCACTTGAATTTTTTTTTCCGATTTTGACCCTGAGAGATAAAGAAACTTGATAGTTATAATGGGTTTATTTGATTTATACAATTATACACATGCTGTTCTCCTTCCAGTATCTACCATAAATATAATCAATTCCATATAAAGGAGTCAAAATTAAAGAAAAATAAGAATTTAATGACTTAGCAAACAGGTCAGGGCATATTTAAGAGAGTGCTGTTACTTATTAAATCTAAGGTAATTTCTTAAAATACTTCTGCAATTCAATTTTTAAAACTTTTTTAAAGATTTTTTTTTTAATTTTTATTTTAGAGAAGAGAGTGTGTGAGCATGGGGAGGGGCAGAGGGAAATGGAGAGAGGACATCCTAAGCAGACTGACTCCATGCTGATCGGGGAGCCCAATGTGGGACTCAATCCCACAACCCTGAGATCATGACCTGACCTAAAATCAAAAGTTGGACACTTAACTGACTAAGCTACCCAGGTGCTCCAATTTTTATAACTTCTGAAATAAATTTCAGATTTACACAAACGTTGTAATAATAGTGAAAATAATTTCCCTATATCCTTTACTAAAATTACTTTCCTGTTAACATTTTCTCAAATCTGCTTTTGTCATTCTCTATAAATGTTTTTTTTTAATCATTTGAGAGAAACAAGATGCCTTTTCTAAAACTCGCTAAAAACCATGTATATCCTAAAGACAATGGCATTGCCTTGTATAACAATAGAACAATTTCATAACATAACTTTAAAAATGAATACTGTTACCTAATATACAGGTGTTCAAATTTCATCAACTGTCTTAATCATTTTTTTCCTAGTAAAAGTAATTTAAAAAATCCCTATTTCTGTGGCAGCATCACAAGTTGTTTTTCATTTTCATGTCTAGTCTCCTTCAATCTGGAACATTACTAGGTTATTTCTCTTCATGACTTTGACATTTTGAAAGTGTACAGGCCAGTTCTTGTTAAAATATCCTTCAATTTGGGTTTGTCTGATGTCTTGATGATTAGATTCTGGGTATCCATTTCAGCAGGAACCACTGAAGTGATGCTGTGACCAGTGTATCCTATCAAGAGAGTTAATAAGCCTGACAATTTACTGATAGGTTAACCTTAATCACTTGAGTAAGGTGGTGTCTGCCAGGTTTCCTCACTGTAATTTACTATATATATTTTCCCCCTACTAATTCTAAATATCTTGTGGGAAGATAATCTAGGCTATATAAATATTATTTCTCATCAAATTTTGTGAGTAAGCTGCACACATGATCTCATTCACCCTTTACCTTTTAATACTGGAATTGATCTTTTTTTATTTTTTTTTATTTTTTTATTTTATTTTTTTGATATTTTGAGAGAGCACAGAGAGAGAGTGAGAGGGAGAGGTAGACTTTCTGCTGAGCAGAGAGCCCAATGCGGGGCTTGATCCAGGACCCTGGGATCATGAATGAGCCTAAGGCAGACACAACCAACTGAACCACCCAGGTGCCCCTGGAATTGATCTTTTTAAAACAAATCACATTACCATGATTTGGCAATGCCATACAAATTGGCATTATCTCATTTCCTAAAACCTTTCAAAGATTACCTATTCTAATTAAAATAAAATAGAAACTCCTAATCATCCATAATTTTTAAAATTTATTTTTTAATTTAATGTATAATGTATTATTAGTTTCAGAGGTAGAGTTCAGTGATGTAATACCCAGTGTTCATTACATCACATGCCCAACTTGATGTCCATCACTCAGTTACCCCATCCCCTTCCAGCAACTGTTTGTTTCCTATGATTGATAGTCTTTTATGGTTTATCTCCCTCTCTTATTTCATCTTATTTTCTTTTTCCCTCCCTTCCCCTATGATCCTGTTTTGTTTCTTAAATTCCACATATGAGTGAGATCATATGATGATTCTTTTTCTCTGATTGACTTATTTCATTTAGCATAATAACCTTTAGTTCATCCATGTCATTGTAAATGGCTAGATATAATTTTTTTAAAAGATTTTATTTGAGAGACAGGGAAAGTGAGAGAGAGCATGAGAGGAGAGAATGTTAGAGGAAGAAGCAGACTCCCCATGGAGCTGGGAGCCCGATGTGGGACTCGATCCTGGAACTCAAGGATCATGACCTGAGCCGAAGGCAGTTGCTCAACCAACTGAGTCACCCAGGCGCCCAAGATAATTTTTTTGATGGCTGAGTGGTATTCCATTATATATAATATATAATATATAATATATATACCACATCTTTATTCATTTATCTGTTGCTGGACATCTGGGCTTTTTCCATAGAATTGCTACTGTGGACATTGCTGCTACAAACATTGGTGCCCCTTTGGATCACTACATTTGTATTTTTGAGGTATATAACCAGTAGTGCAATTGCTGGGTTGTATAATAGATCTAGTTTCAACTTTTTCAGGAAGCTCCATACTGTTTTCCAGAGTGGCTGCACTAGTTTGCATTCCCACCAACAGTTTAAGAGGTTTCCCCTTTCTCCACATCTTTTCCAACATCTGTCATTTTCTGACTTGTTAATTTTAGCCACTCTGACTAGTGTGAGGTGGTATCTCATTGTGGTTTTGATTTGTATTTCCCTGATGCCGAGCGATATGGAATATGTTTTCATGTGTCTGTTGGTTATTTGTATGTCTTCTTCAGAGAAATGTCTGTTCATGTCTTCTGCCCATTCCTTCATTGGATTATTTGTTCTTGGGTGTTGATTTTGATAAGTTCTTTATAGATCTTGGATACTAGCCCTTTATCTGATGAGACATTTACAAAAATCTTCAATTCTGTCAGTTGTCTTAGTCTTGTTGACTATTTCTTCAGCTGTGCAAAAGCTTTTTATCTTGATGAAGTCCCAGTAGTTGTTTCCTTTGCCTTTGGAGACTTGTCTAGCAAGAAGTTGCTTTGGTTGAGGTCACAAGGTTGCTGCCTGTGTTCTCCTCAAGGATTTTGATGGATTCCTGTCTCACATTAGGCCTTTCATCCATTTTGAGTCTATTTTTGTGTGTGGTGTAAGGAAATGGTCCAGTTTCATTCTTTTGCATGTGGCTGTCCAAATTTCCCAACACCATGTGTTGAAGAGACTGTCTTTTTTCCATTGGATGTTCTTTCCTGCTTTGTTGAAGATTAGTTGGCGATGGAACTGATGGTCCATTTCTGGGCTCTCTATTCTGTTCCATTGATCTATGTGTCTGTTTTTGTGCCAGTACCTACTATCTTGATGATTACAGCTTTGTAATAGAGTTTGAAGTCTGGAATTGTGATGCCACCAGCTTTGGTTTTCTTTTTCAACATTCCTTTGGCTATTTGGGGTCTTTTGTGGTCCCATACAAATTTTGGGATTTTTTATTTCAGCTCTATAAAAAAAAGTTGATGTTATTTTGATAGGGATTGCATTGAATGTATAGATTGCTCTAGGTAGCATAGACATTTTAATAATATTTATTCTTACAATCCATGAGCATGGAATGTTTTTGCATTTCTTTGTGTCTTCCTCAATTCCTTTCATGAGTGTTATATAGTTTTCAGAACTTTGCCTCTTTGGTTAGGTCTACTCCTGGATATCTTATGGCTTTTATGCAATTATAAATAAGATTGATTCCTTAGTTTCTCTATCTTCTGTGGCATTGCTAATGTATAGAAATGCAACTGATTTCTGTGCATCGATTTTATATCCTGACACTTTGCTGAATTCCTGTGTCAGTTCTAGCAATTTGGGGTGGACTATTTGGGTTTCCCACACAGAGTATCATATCATCTACAAAAAGTGAGAGCTTGACTTATTTGCCAATTTGGGTGCCCTTTATTTCTTTTTGTTGTCTGATTGCTGAGGCTAGGACATCTAGTACTATGTTGAACAACAGTGGTGAGAGTGGACATCCCTGTCATGTTCCATATCTTAGGGGAAAAGCTCTCAGTTTTCCCTATTTAGAATGATACTTGCTGTGGGCTTTTTTTATATGGCTTTTATGATACTGAGGTATATTCCCTCTATTCCTAAAGAGTGTAGAGTTTTAATCAAGAAAGGATGCTGTACTTTGTCAAATGCTTTTTCTGCATCAATTGAGAGGATCATACGGTCCTTGTCTTTTCTTTCATTAATTTGTTCTATTATGTTGATTGATTTACAAATGTTGAACCAACCTTACCTTCCAGAAATAAATCCCACCTGGTCCTGGTGAATAATCCTTTTAATGTACTGTTGGATCCTATTGGCTAGGATCTTGTTGAGAATTTTGACATCCATATTCATCAGGGATATTGGTCTGTAATTCTCCTTTTTGGTGGGATCCTTGTCTGGTTTTGGGATCAAGGTAATGCTGGCCTCATAGAACGAGTTTGGAAGTTTCACTTCCATTTCTCTTTTTTGAAAGAGCTTTAGAATAGGTATTAGTTCTTTAAATGTTTGGTATAATTCCCCTGGGAAGCCATCTGGCCCTGGACCCAACACCCCGCCCTACAAACACGAGAGAGATTTTTTTTATTACTGCTTCAATTTCCCTGCTGGTTATAGGTTTTTCAGGTTTTCTATTTCTTCCTATTTCAGTTGGAGTAGTGTATACATCTCTAGAATGCACCCATTTCTTCTAGATTGCCTAATTTGTTAGCATATAGTTGCTCATAATATGTTCTTATAATTCTTTGTAGTTCTTCAGTGTTGGTTCTGTTCTCTCCTCTATCGTGATTTAATTCATTTGGGTTCTTTCTCTTTTATCTTTAATAAGTCTGGCTGGGGGCTTATCAATCTTATTAATTCTTTCAAAGAACCAGCTCCTAGTTTTGTTGTTCTGTTCTACTGTTCTTTTAGTTTCCATCTCGATTTCTGCTCTAATCTTTATAATTTCTCTTGGCCTGCTGGGTTAGGCTTTATTTGCTCTTCTATCTCCAGCTCCTTTAAGTGTAGATTTAGCTTGTGTATTTTAGACCTTTCTTTTTTCTTGAAAAAGGCTTGTATTGCTATATACTTCCCTCTCAGGAGCACCTTTGTTGCATCCCGAAGATATTGTACAGTTTTGTTTTCATTTTCATTTGTTTCCATGAACTATTTAAATTCTTCTTTAATTTCTTGGTTCCATTGATTCTTTAGGTAATGCTCTTTCGCCTCCATGGATTTGTGTTCTTTCCAGATTTCCTGATGTGATTCCCTGATGTGACTCCAGTTTCAAAGCTTTGTGCTCTAAAAGTATGCAGGGAATTATCCTAATCTTTTGGTACCAGTTGGGACCTGATTTGTGATCCAGGATATGATCTATTCTGGAGGATGTTCTATGTGTACTGAAGAAGAATGTGTATTCCTTTGCTTTGGGATGTTATGTTCTGAATATATCTGTGAAGTCCATCTCATCTAGTGTGCCATTCAAAGCCCTTGTTTCCTTTTGATCTGCTTAGATGACTTGTGCACTGCTGTGAGTGGCATGTTTAAGTCCCCTAGTATTATTGTGTTATTATCAATGTTTCTGTAATTTTATTATTAATTATTATTATTATTATTTGCAATTTTATTATTAATTGGTTTATATATTTGGCTGCTCCTATGTTAAGGGTTTAAATATTTATAATTGTTAGAACTTCTTGTTGGTGAGACCCTTTAATTATGATATAGTGTCCTTCATCTCTTATTACAGTCTTTGGTTTAAAAATCTAATTTGTCTGATATAAGGATTGGCACCTCAGCTTTCTTTTGATGTCTGTTGGTATGATAAATGGTTTTCCACACCTTAACTATCAATCTGGAGGTGTCTTTGGATCTAAAATGAGTCTCTTGCAGAGAGCATATAGATGGGTCTTGTTTTTTTAATCCATTCTGATATCTTGTGTGTTTTGATTGGGGCATTTAGCCCATTTACATTGACAGTAACTATTGAAAGATATGAATTTAGTACCATTGTATTATCGGTAAACTCTCTGTTTCTGTATATTATCTCTTTTCCTTTCTGTTCTTTTTACCTTTGGGCTGTCTATTTGCTTAAAGTATCCCTTTTAATATTTCTTGCAGGGCTGGTTTAGTGATCACAAATTCTTTCAGTTTCTGTTTGTTCTGGGAGCTTTTTATCTTTCCTATTTTGGATGACATTATAGGTGGATAAAGTATTCTTGTCTATGTATTTTTTTTCACTTAGTACCCTGAATATATCATGCTAGTCCTTTCTGTTCTGCTAGGTCTTTTTGGATAGGCCTACTGCCAGTCTAATGTTTCTGCCTTTGTAAGTTAAGGACCTCTTTCCATCCCCATGCTGTTTTCAGGACTTTTTCTTTGTCTCTGAGATTTGAAAGTTTCACTAATACATGTCAAGGTGTTGACCTATTTTTATTGATTTTGAGGGCTGTTCACTGTGCCTCCTGGACTTGAATGCCTGTTTCCTTCCCCAGTTTAGGGAAGTTCTCCACTATAATTTGCTTCATATATACCTTCTGGCCCCTTCTCTCTTTCCTCTTCTTCTGGGGTCCCAGTTATTCTAATATTGGTTTTTTGGGTTTTTTTTTTTTTTTTAAGATTTTATTTACTTATTTGACAGAGAGAGATCACAAGTAGGCAGAGAGGTAGGCAGAGTGAGAAGGGGAAGCAGGCTCCCCACTGAGCAGAGAGCCCGATGTGGGGCTCGATCCCAGGACCCTGAGATCATGACCTGAGCCAAAGGCAGAGGTTTTAACCCACTGAGCCACCCAGGTGCCCCTATTCTAATATTGTTTTGCTTTATGGTATCACTCAGTTGTTTATCTCTCTTTTTCTGTTTCTTTATTCACCATTATTTTGTCTTCTTTAACGCTAATTCTCTCTTCTGCTTCATTTACCCTAGCAGTTAGAACCTCCATTTTTTTATTACATCTCACTAATAATCTTTTTTATTTCAACTTGATTAGATTTTAGTTCTTATATTTACCTAGAGAGGGATGCTAGTGTTCTATGCTTTTTTCAAGTCCAGCTAATATCTTTATAATTATTATTCTAAACTCTAGTTCTGACATCTTATTTATGTCCCTACTGATCAGGTCCCTGGCAGTCAATACTGCCTCTTTTTTTCTCTTTTGAGGTGAGTTTTTCCATTTTGTCATTCTGTTCAGATGAACATGAGAACAAAATACTAAAATGTCAACAACAACCCCAGAGAAATAAACCTCAGAGAAATAAAAAAATCAGAAGAGACCCAAAATTGAAAAAAAGTTTTTTTTTTTTTTTTTTTTTTAAGGAGAGAGAGAATATAATTGGACAGGTGAACAGAACAGAGCAGTACATTGGATCCTGTGTGTATTTTGGTCTATTTTTTTTTTTTTTTTAAGAAAACGAGATCCCAAAATTGTAAAGAAAGAAAAACTTATCTATGTAGAAAAATAAAATTAAAAACAATGAAAGGATATATTGTTAATGTAAAAATGAAAATTAAAAGACAAAGAAAAGGAATATAAACAGGTAGGTGCACAGAACAGAACAATATCCTATATCCTGGGTGTATTTAGGTCGGTTCATTAGAAGAAACTACGTCTCAGAATTGTAAGAAGGAGAGAAAAAAAAAGAAAAAAATATATATAATTAAATACATTGAAAGGATAGAATGTAACTGTAAAGATGAAAATTTAAAAAGACTTTAACAAAAAAAAGAGGACAAAAGAGAATGTGATCAGACAGGTGAAGAGAACAGAGTAATACAAGAGATTCTGGGTGTATTTTGGTCTCTTTATTAGAAGAAACTGCATCTCAAAATTGTAAGGAAAGAAAAACTTACATACATACAAAAATAAAATTAAATACAATGAAAGGATGGAATGTAACTCTAAAAATGAACATTTAAAAATGTTAAAAAAAAGAGAGTTGACAAAATAAGAAATTGGTTTAAAAAAGAAAGAGAAAAAAATTAAAATTGAAACACTAAAGGGTCATGGGGAACGAAAAAAAAAAAAAAAAGGAATTCTATATAGTATTTTCCCCCAGCTCTGAAGTTTTGCAGTTTTTTGTGATCGGTAAACTTGGTCTCAGCAGGATATTCTGCTGATTCTTCAGTGTCTTTGCTCCAGACAGAATTACACTGCCCTTGCCAGGGGCCAGGCTAAGTAATCAGCTCAGATTGCTCTGTTTGGCTTTGGTCCCTGAAGGCTTTCTATGCCACTTTAGAGGATGAGAATGAAAATGGCAGCCTCCCAATCTCCAGCCCCAAAGATGAAAGCTCAAGGTCTCACTCTTCAGTGTGCCCTCAGTGAAAAGTAGCCAGTCACTCCTATCTCCCTGGTCTCTGTCCACACTCCGTGCTCACCCAGCTTGTGACTGAGTGTTTCTATTTCAGAAACTCAACCCCCATTCGAGTCTCCAAACCCTGTAGACTCTTGGTGGCACACACCTATGCAGCTCCTCCTGGGGGTGGAGAAAGGGGGTTTCTCACCAAGATTCTGCCACTAGCTGGGCCCCTACTTGGAGAGTAGTCCCCTTACTGAGCCATAGTTGATGGTTTATGGCAATCCTGAGCTGAGAGCCTACTCCTGGGCTTGCTGATTGCAGGCAGCTTCCCCTCTCTGATGCCTGGGAGCTCTGCTGCACTTAGATACCCCCAGGCTTCCTGTGACCCTGGGGATCCTGAGGCCACACTGTCTCACCTAGGCTTCTGCCTCCATATAGCCACCTGAGCACCTTTCAGGCAGGGATGTCCCTCTCTGGAATAGACTTCTAAAAGTTCTGATTTTGTGCCCTGCTGCTATATTGCTTTCTGGTGCCAGATTTTGGAAGCTCCCTCCCCCCATGGTTTATCTACCCATATGTCACCTCAGATTCACTTCTCCACTCCTCCTACCTTGCAGAATGTGATCGCTTTTCTTTTTGTACAGTTGTGGCTATTCTTTTCTTAGATCTCCAGTTGAGTTTGCAGGTGTTCAGAATGGTTTAACAGCTGACTAGTTAAATTCCTGGGACCAAAAAAACTAGGATTTCCTACTCCCTCACCATCTTGGACTTCTCCCTCCTAATCATTCCTAATTAGTACACTGCTGGATCTGACCTCTCTCTGCTTTTGGGATCTCCTGGCTCATTCAGCAATTTATGAAATCTCATGGGTCCCATGTTCAGAGCAGTATAATTTACAATAGCCAAGACATGGAAACAACCTGCATGTCTATCAACATATGCATAGATAAAGAAGATATCTGATATACCTACAATGGAATGTTATGTAGCCGCAAAAATAAAGAAATTCTGCCATTTGCCACAATATGGATAGACCTTAAAGGCATCATGTTAAGGGAGACAGAGAAAAATACTATATGATCCCACTTATATGCATAATTTTTAAAAAGGAAAGGAAACAAAAATCCTTTGAACTCTGTATATTGACCTATTCTAATGGTGATACCTGCATTTTCAGAGTAAAATTTAAAAAATTTTTTTAAAGATTTTATTTGTTTATTTCAGAGAGTGAGAAAGAGAGAGAGAAAGAAAAAGTGAGCATGAGAGCAGGGTAGAGTAGGAGAGGGAGACAGAGAAGCAGGGTCCCCATTGAGCAGGGAGCCCAACTGGGATTTGATCCCAGGACCCCGGGATCATGACCTAAGCTGAAGGCAAACACTCAACCAACTGAACCACCCAGATTCCCCCAGAATAAATCTTTTTAAATATGTACTTTTGTGCAATAGAATAGTATTTGATATACTGAATATACAAAGGGACAAAGCAAGACTATAAATAAAAATAGAACTTTGACCCACAACCTGCAGTAACCCCTGCAGGAAAGCAACCCTTCATCTATAATAAACAGCCCAGGAAGCCAGAGTGCTCTAAGACTTTCAGAATGTCAGATTGCTATGTCTAGTGACAATTCAGGAAGCTGAACAATAACTCCTATAATGGTCCAAAATAGCCAGGACTTAAGAACTGCTGACTTCCCTAATATTTGTCTCTCCTTCCAACTAAGGATCAACAAGAGAAAGTCAAGTATGTTCCCCTAACCAATCACAGCCCCACTACAGTTTCCCCCGACCTCCTATCATAACACAGGTGGATCTTCTCTTTTTTCCACTGTAAAAATTGCCCACTTCTTTGCCTGCTTTGAGTCTCTGACAAAAAAAAAAAAAAAAGTGTTGAAAGTGACAGTGGCTCTTTGGCAAACAGTATGGAGATTACTCAAGAAATTAAAAATAGAGCTACCCTATGACCCTGCAATTGCACTACTGGGAATTTACCCCAAAGAAGCAGATGCAGTACAAAGAAGGGCCACCTGTACCCCAATGTTCATAGTAGCAATGGCCACAATCGCCAAACTGTGGAAAGAACCAAAATGCCCTTCAACAAATGAGTGGATAAGGAAGATGTGGTCCATCTATACAATGGAATATTATGCCTCCATCAGAAAGGATGAATATCCAACTTTTGTATCAACATGGAC
>JAPYYJ010003303.1:0-11728 GCA_028533885.1 Nasua narica | reverse complement strand
GAAATTCATGTGGATAGATTAGTGGTAGAAAGATATTTAAAATAATGAATTTGGCATTTCTGTTTTTATAAGGTGGTGATTGCTTTGGTGACTTTTAGACAACATCTTTAACTCAATTGAGGGACTTTCTTGGCAGACGAGGGGATATGGGTATAATTGGGAAATACTCATCTTATTATTTTATACCTTATTTCAAATAAGTCCCAGTTTCCTAGTTGTGAAGTATATTGTTCCTTTGTTGGTTTCTTTTTGGTATAGGTTTTGTTATGGAACCATATGTAAAAGCAATTCACTGTTACTACTATCTACATTTTCAAAAATAATTATGTAATATGATCCTTTAATTCTGTATTTACTAAGAAGAAAATGTGCCCAAAGAACTTCTGATTTTTAATGAAAATGAAAATATGGATTATCTGAGGTAAAAATAATAGATATTAACTAATCTGGATAATATTAACTAATATTAAATTAGTTAATATTAAAGTTAATATTAGTTAATATAGTTAATATAAGTTAGTTAATATAAGTTAATATTAAAATATTAACTAATCTGAATAATTATAGCATTTATTTAGCATACTCCTATTTGATTTTCATATGACAGAATATTTTAAAATTTTTTTGAACTTAGATCCTAAACTTGTAGCTGTAACTTAAAACCTGTGTGGGAGAAAAAGTGACTACTGCTAATTCACTATAATTTTGCTCATATTACTCAGACTAAAAAGAAACAAGTGGTTAGTTTTAGTAGAGGGCATAAAATATTTGCTTGAAATGAAAAATGATTTTTAATGCTAGGCAATTGGAGTCCTAAATATAAGTGTTCTTAGTAAAACATGGATTGAATATTGTAAACCTAATAAATATTGTCTTGTGATAAACAGGACTGACTGAAATAGTGTCCATGAATTAAGTATTTATTGTGTGGTGGTGGGGTGCTCCTTGAAGTCTTTTAAAGATTTTATTTACTTATTTAAGAGAGAGAGAGAGAATATGAGTGCAGGGGAGGGGCAAAGGCAGGAGAGGGAGAAATAGACTCCTCGCTGAGCAGGGAACCTGGACCTGCTCAGTCCAGGTTCCCTGCTCAGTCCTCAGTTCCCCAGGGAACCTGGACTTGGGGGTCAGTCCCAGGACCCCGAGATCATGACCTGAGCCAAAGGCAGATGCCGACAGAGCCACCCAGGCGCCCTTCCTTGAAGTCCTCTTATTGTTGGATCCTCGTGTCCAACTTGATCAGGATTCCTTTAACACCTGAAGTTTTTTTATTTGTGGCAGTACCATTGTTGGCTTAGTTTTAAGGAGACCACTAGAACATCCCATGAGGATTAGTGTGTCCCACCAAGTAATGCTGTTACCATTGTAAAGCAGACAGTGTGAATGAAAGCCACAGCTTCAATGAAACTTGTGTTTATTTGACCAAAGTCCAACCAATAAGCAAAGGACAGAAAATCAGTTATAAAATGAAAAAATTATAGATATAAATAACAGAAATTGGGTAACTTCCCCCCCAGTAAGAGTATTTTGAGAATGTCTTCTCAACTGTTTTTTTTAAACAAGATATAGATATAGATATAGATATAGATATAGATTTTTTGGAGACCATTTGATGGATAGAAGTATTAGAAATGCAAATAGCCAATTTCTCTGTAATCCATTTAATCCCTAACTCCGTTGAGTTTGATATCAGTCTCTTGAGTTCCATTTTTCTGGGACTTCTATCTCTTGAGCTCTTCTCCCTTCAAATTAAGTGGTCATTAATATAACCACCCAGACTGGGGCTTGTCTTTATTTCAGTTTTCCCTAAACCTTACACTGAATACCTGCCTGAAACTACAAAGATTTCATTTAAAAAAATGCTCAATGTTAGGAAAGTGTTTAATTTTTAAAATAAGATTTTGACAGGCCATCAAGGTCTAAAGTCCTGATACTTACATAAGAGACTATTATTTTTCGTTACTTATAGACCTGCACAAGTTTCTTTTCCATCTTATTTCTGCCTTTTAGTATCTTCCAGAAATTTTGCCAGATAACTTCTTTTGGCTATCCTCAGTCTGAAACAGGAAAGAGGAAGGCCAGTCTTAATCAGCATAGAAATGAGTTCTTGTACTTTTTTACTGAGGAATAAACTGTGGGCATTTTTTTCCTTAGGTTTTAATAGACATGTTGGGGAAAAAATTAGAAACTAATGATATAACATAGGCAAGACCAGTGGCAGGGCCTTGAATTTCAGTTATTGGGTTTGTGTAAGAATAGTCCAGGCAAGCTCCGTAATATACGTGGGAGGCCTTGCCAAATGGGGGTTGCCCGACAAAGCTTACCAGGTGTGGTTATCCTTTCTTGTAGGGAAAACAGTTAAAGGTGGGGGAAATAAATATATCTTCAAGTTTTGTATCATGCTGTATTTGTTTCATCTTGAGTTCAAGGGTGCAGCTTTGAAGGAGAAAGGTCAGTGGAGGAGCTGTATTTTGATTTTATGGGTCTGGGCAGCCATTTCACTGAGCCGTTGGAGAAAGCCACTGCAAGGTAGGAGAGTAGAAGTCTCTCAGCCATTTCGTCTCTGACCTCAATTTTCAGCCATCGGATGGAGCAATTCCTTATTGACTTAGGAACCATTAGTTTTATATCATTTGAAGCTGAATTCTTATTTGTGAAACATCACATTTTTGCAACCTGGCTATAAATAATGTGCTTAAATCATATTTTGGTTTTTTCCTACCCTTCCTGCTGAGGGACCCTTTTTACCATTTGGCCAGAATTACCATTTAATTTACTGTGTCTTTTTATCCTTCCCAGACAGTTTTTCCCCTTTGATATTTTCTTGCATGGATAGGAGGCCATTTTGTAGGGGCCATGAGACTAGTCTTTCAGAGCCTGTTTTTTTGTTAATTTCTGGTGAGCTGGAGTTAGAAGGATCTCTCTTGTCAATCTGTCCATTCCCCCATTTCCCAAAAGGAAAGGCATTTACTGTAGTAACAGATACGGGCATCAGTATTCTTTTCAGTCCACTCCCTGCCTCCTTGGCCCTGCCAGGGCCTATGGGTAACCAACCCAGGGCCTATTCCTGTGCGAGCGTCATAGTTGGGAAATGGTTTCCCAAGGACCATCAGAAGGTTCACCTACTAGAAGTCTTTTGCTACACGTGCCCTCATGCGCGCGCGCACACACACACAGGTTTACCAATACCAATAATGCCCCCTTGGAGGGGTGGTTTTGTCCTTGGGGGCAGCTGGAAGCTAATGCTCTTTAGATCTGGCATTCCCCTGTCTAAAACCATCTTGGGTTCAAGTATACGGGTTCTAGAGTAACAGGATTTCTAAATTTCATTTGTTTATAGGATTCTCTGGGAAAGGTCTCTTCCTTTTGAATTCTGGTGGTGTTTTCTTCCTGTAAACATAAAAGTGATTTGGACTATAATGGTGACGTTGGGATGAGTCTTCCAGTTCCTGTACATGGTTGGTGCCACAATCTATATAAATTCCTTGATGACAGCTATAATTCCTTATCTATCATTATAGCACATGCCTGGAATGCGATAAGCATTCTGCATTTTTGTTAGAAGAATAATAGGAAATCTAGTAAAAGGGCGAAGAAATCCAGAAAGAAATAGCAATGTAGATGTCAGGGCAGCCTACGCAGTGTTGTAAAAAAGTCATTTAAGTCACATTCAGAGATCAGTTTGTTTCCTAACTATTACATAAGCAGATACGAACTTTGGAGGAAATCACACAGAAAAGACTTTTTAATATGGGCAGGCAAGCAGTTAAGTGATAAAGTTATTCTTGACTAGTTTATAGCCCTTTGGGATTTTGCTTCATAGGCTCATGCTTATATCTTAATACACCATAAGATATTTAAAACTTTTAACAGGAACAGCAAAACAATGAGACTAATACATAATAATCTTGTCACATGACCACAAAAACAGTTTCATTTCTCCATGTAGGTTTTTAGATGTCCATGTACTTTATGCAGTTGTAATCACAATATCTTTTTTTCTTTTGTTCTTTTCAGCTAACATGATACTTTTCCATGAAATCATTAGATTTTAATTCTGAACGCATGTTACAGGCTTATGAGACCTGGCATCTTAACACTTGCCTAGAAATTGTACCGACATAATTGATGGGCCACAGGCGAGAAAGACTGCCTTTCTTAGGGCAGCGCATCATTTGACTACTTTTTGCAGCAGTGTACTTTTGGGAATCCTGTTTAATTTTGTGGCTGATCAGGGTGAAGATACTCTGCTGTTCTGGCGAAGTGGGGGTCGGGGAGTTATTCTTTGTGTTTCCATTTTCTGAATATATCACGATTGAAAATTAGAAAAAAGTAACTACTTCGTGAGGTTTCGAAGATCTCTTTTGTTCAGGGTCTTTTTATAGAGAACAAACAAAATGTTACTAAGTGATCTGCTTATGAAGTGGCTCTGTTAGTAGAACTTGAAATTCTTTTATCGTTTAGAGGTAATCTAAGTTGGGTATTTCAAAATAGGACTGTGTGTTTGAATGAAGTCTTTGAACCTTCTCCAACTTCTTTGTTCCTGCATGACCTTGAGGAAGACATCTAATCGTAACTGTGGAAAGTAGGAGCAAAGCTATCTGAGGCTGATTCTGATTATGATGACGAGCACTTTGTCCTCCCCAGGGCCACTGTGAAGGTGGCGGGAGAAATTTAAAAATCGTGTTGGGCTTGTCTTCAGACCAAGGATTTCAGTGTAGCATAAATTGTCAACAGGCCCCATTCTTCCGAGCCGGTGGAGATAGAGAAGGCAGGGACCCGGAAGCTCTCTGCTCAGCGAGCACTTCTTGCCCACAGCGGCTTCCAGGCATGCTTAGTTTACTTAGGCTCAGGTATACTCAGGTAGTAGCCAATTTTGCAGTACAGGGAGGCCCTACCCAGACTTGATTTCTTTCCTATAAAGCCTGGCCCTGTGTCCAACTGGTTCCCCTAAACTGAGACAAATCCTCAGTCTTTTTCACTCAACAACCTTCAGTGCTGAGAGAAAAAGACTTCTTCTGTTAGTCCACATGCCCCGAATCAGTTCTGAATCAAAAACCAGATTTTTATCCTAGTGTGTGTACGTGGGGGGAGGAGGGAATTATAAGGTCTTTCTCTATATTTTTTCCCTAGTTGAGAAAAGATAGGTTGTTTCTATTAAAGAGAGGGTTTGAGTGGAAGAGATAGATCGGGGACAGAGGGATTCCACAGCACAAAATATTGCTAATCTAGTCAAGTAAATTTAGATTCCATACTGACGAAACAGCTGAGACCAAGCCCCTTGGAACTAATCCAGTTTGAGAATATCTTACTTGTTATATTCATTAAAAGGATAACTGGAAAAACTAGGGGTTGGTTGTAAGATTACTGTTTTTATTTTTTGGTGAGTGGGTGTTAAATGAACTGTTTTTCGGGAAATAGTGGGGAAAAAAATAGCCACACGCTTTTAGTTAGTTAGTCACTCCTGAATCTATGAGAATCATCATTTTGTTAATTTCATCAACATGTTCATTTCTTTCAGCTCCATGTTCATGCATGTCTTTTAACCCGGAAACAAGAAGACTGTCCATAGGTCTAGACAATGGTACAATCTCAGTAAGTACACATAAATAAGATTTCCAGTTGAAATACTTCCCTTGCTGTGGAGTATGTATATATGTATTGTGATGAGAATTATTTATTAGGTTTTTTTTTTCAAATGAACAAATTAATTTTCTGGCTAAGTGAAGTGGAAATTGCAGTGCAGCAGAGTATGGTGAAGTGTAGGGAGAGCTGGTATCAGTCTCAGTTTAAATGTGGACAAGATTCAGCTTGCCTTCCCATGGACCTAGTGGCTAGAATAGGAGCTTTGTGAGCCCCGTGAGTGAACTCTGTGAATCTGTGTGTTAGTGAGAGCACGCAGGGATACTCGAGGCTGTGATCGGATGGTTAATCATGGGGTCATGTGCTTCCTCAGACAAGTGACAGAACACAAGGGAAATGTCTTCTGAGACCTGCATGTCTCATCTCTGATACTTGATGTTTTCTCCTTTCCCTCTTCTTCTGTTCCTCTTAACTCCCTCTAGCTGTGAATAGAGTCCTGTAAATTGTATGAATTTGTAAAAAAAAAAAAAAAAAAATCACAGAATGTGCGAGAGTGTTGGGTAGAGTCAGATAAATAGTAAAATATTTTTTTACTGTAGATCTTGAGGAAACTGAAGTGATTAGGGATTGGAGTTTTAGGTTTTACTTCTTAATCGTATATATTTTTTATATATTTAGTTTCAGCTACTGTATTAACTAAGTGTAACAGGACTGATCTGGGAAATTCTCCATTTTGGTAAATTATGCAGTATTGCCTTCAGTTCTGACAAGAGAGGCCCTGCTTTGGGACCTGTGAATTAGAGGACCCTGTTCTGGCTGGCCGCATTTCCCCAGAGGATATAGGACCTACAAGGTCCAGGTGGTGTGTCCAGCCTGGGCCCCCATGCCACCTACCCCCATATTCCGAGTACCCGACAGGAATTTTCCTTACCCCAAAAGGCTTGGAGTCTGCATGTACTATATTGTGGAACTTCAAAGAGTCTAGAAATTCTGAATTCGTTCCTGTACCTCCAGGTGGTTGAAGGTTTATTTGTCAAGATTGGAGGAAGTGACTGTATTTTATTTAATAGTTTAACTTGATATATAACTTTTAAATATTTAGACATACAGAATGTGGAGTTCCATTTGTAATCATAACCTGATTCTTACAAAGGATCTGAAGAGGTGGGCTTAAAAATTTTGATGTGGTCTTTAGTCAAAACATTTGTTTGGTGACTTTTATGGAAATTTTAACAGTATTATTAAATATATATTTGCCTGTTGACAAATATTTATGGAATTTCTATAACGTCCAGTGCAGTTGGGAGGTCTGTAAACTTCGTTCTGTAAGAGGACAGCAGAGAAGTGAATGATACGGATCTTCATCTGCTTTAAGGAGAGTTATTTTTAAAAAGTGGGGTGTGGGGGGGATAAATTTATTTTTAAAAGATGAAGGGGAGGTAACTGGATTGTTCAGTGAACTGAAGTTCACTGCAAAGGAAATTTGAAAAGATGAGCTAAGATCTATATATTGTCCCAACAGTTCGTGGAATAGTGTATGTAACACTCACTGTCCAGGAAAAGATTTATGTATAGAACATATGGGTGAGTCTTTGCATTTTTTGAAATCAGTGTAGGTGGTTCATGGGTGCTGGTAAATTTGGCTTTGAAGGCAAGAAAGGTGAGCAAAGTAAGTTATGGAGAGTTCTGGCTGTTTATTGTGTATAAGAGATCTTACACCTTAAGATCTTAGCTATTATTCCTTTAGTAAATGAAACTGCCAGAGAAGTGGAACATAAATCAAGGGGGCTAGCTTGGGATGCTCCTGCAGGTGTAGCAATACTGTGTGGATACACCAAGCCTTACCTTACCCTGATCTCCTAGAAAAGATTAAGGACCCAACTTGTATGACATGATTTTATTAAAAGAACCTGTTTTATGTTGTCAAAGAGGATGAGTTGTATACATTCTCTGTCATCATCTAAAGAACTGTGTAAAGAGCTGAGTTAGGAAAGGCACACGGAGAGAAGGGCTCGTTTAAGGTTCAGCATTCTCATTGGGGTTAGAAATACACAAAGTCTCCACTATTTAATAGTTCACTTTCCAGTCCTAAGAAATGCTATGCAGAGACTATTCATTTTCTGTTCCCTTAATGTAGCAAATAAACTTTAAAAAGAAGTAACTCTTTTTTGGGGGGGTGGGGGGGTGAACTTATTTTAAAAGAAAGAAAGAAAGGAAATCAGAAAGTAAATCCTTGTTTCTCTTTATTCTACTGAATAAAAATAAAAAAGATTCAAGAGACAGTTAACCTTATGTAACTGAAATGAGTTAGAGATGAAGTGGAGACAACCAGTAGGGACCATGCCTGCAACAAGACGAGCACTAGACAAGCAACGGGGGGTTCCGGAGCAACGTGGCGAATTTAGCTTTGGAGAAGAATGGGAAACTGTTGAGATAAAGAGAAAGGCAGAGGCAGTTGTGAGATGCAGGAGAGGAATGACCTTTTCAATTTCTCCTGAAGTAGCAGGTTAGATCACCTACTGAGACAAGCTAGACTGAGTGAGGGTGTGTTTTCATGTCTGTACATTTTACTCTCGCTAATATTATAACCCTGATCCCCCTTCAGCCATCTTGGTCTACAGAGTCCCAATGATCTCTCAATGCCCGGTTCCAATGTCATCTTCTCCCTTTTTGTGCTTTGGGTTTTGTTTTGACGGATGGTTCCTAAGCCCTTCCAGTTGAAATGAATCACACACATTACTCCGTAGGTTAGCTGTATTGTATTGCTCATTTAACTTGTTTTGTAAAAAGTTTTTAAGTCTGTCTCCTCCATTAAAGTGTTGAGTGTTGAGGACTTGGCCCGCCTCTTACTCATCTCCTTTCCCAGTGGATCTTAGTATGGTTCCTTGTACAAATTAGGGACTCAATGAATAATTTGTTAAATAAGTTGTTGACTGAACGCTAAAGTACAAACGCTATTATTATTTAATATAGCTGGCTGTACTGTATGAATTCTGAGATAGTTTATTTGTATAATTCTGTTGCGGTTCAAAATATTTGTCACAATTTAAAGATTTTTTTTTTTTTAATTTATTCATTCGAGGGAGAGAGCAAGCCAGTGAGAGCGTGGGCAAGGGGGAGGGGCAGAGGGAGAGGAAAAAGCAGACTCCCGGCAGAGCTGGGAACTGGACATGGGTCAATCCCAGGATCCTGGGATCAAGACCGGAGCCGAAGGTAGATGCTAAGTGACTGACTCGCCCAGGTACCCCAGGACTTTGAAATTTTCTATCACAAAACCTCATGTATTCTAGCCAACCAACGAATAAATCTAAATACCAACAGTGTTCAAAATAGTATGTTCAATTCTAACATGTGGCTCCTGGTCTCAAAGCTTATTCAGTTGGGGGAAAGGGGAGTGTGAAATTGTGAAAGAAGTAACACAGAGTAAAAAAAAAACAGCAGCCCCAGCAGCAGTACACCAGTGAGCGCGGTGCTGACGGGACAGTGAAGTCAGGAGAGCGTGGGAGGTAATAGTCCGGCTGAGCTCCGTGGAGCCGGGCTATGCGCTGGGTTTCGAAGATGGGCTAGGATTTCGTTGGCTGAAGATGGGAATGTAAAGTATTTTAGGCAAAGTGAACGGCATAGGGGAGGAAAGCGTGGTGGTAAGAGAGGGCAAGAAGTGTTTGGAGAGAAATGAACTAGTCAGAGAAGTGGAGTATTAAATACACAAGGTGGCTGGGGTGCTGGCCCGGGATGAGTAGTTGGCATTTGAAGGAGCGGGATCCCCAACGAGGCAGCTGCCCCTCCAGCAGCACCGGAAGACTTTCTGAGGTATTCAGAGAGGATAATTGGTGAGGAAATGTCCACACAGAAACGAACAAACTTCCTTAAACTAATTTTCGCTGATAGAGATGTATAGATGCTAATCTTCATAAACATATAGATTTTCTGCTTCATCAGAACTGTTAGCAGAAGTTTTTATTGAAATCTTGCTGGATAAATGCATACTCATTGAAGATTTTTTTTTTTTTTTTGCACAAAGCCCCCAAATGATAAATCTCTGTTCTCTGAAGATTGTTTTCATATATTTGTTTATGGTAAATTTGGGATGAGAGGACAAGATTGATCTATATAATGGTTAGCATTCAGGATAATAATGATTATATAAGAATCAACGATATATATTTTTAAGAATAAATGATATTGACCATGTATGGATTTGTTGCTATTATTTTGCTAGTTCTGTGGTTATTATATTCCTATAGTATATATTGCCGTTAGCTCACATGGTTGTCCAAGGAAATGGAAGGGGAAGGAGAACGGAACACAGCATGCCCTAGGTCCCTGACGCTCTGTTTCATATGCGTCTCCTCATCCCAGCGTCACAGGAATCCTGTGATGTAAGTGGCATCACTCAGCATTTCTCAGGGAAGGACACTAAGGCTTAGAGAGTTCGTGTGCCTTCTCTAGCATACTTAGCCAGGAAGCAGCTCTCAGCCGAGCTGGAAATTCCGGGTGCCCTTGAAGCCTGGGCTTTCTCCTCACCCCTGCTGCCGTCCAGAAGCCACTTCTTTGTCCAGAAAGATTTCCTACTAAAGGCTTTCCATTCCCTGCCCGTTGTTCTTGCCTGATCTGCAATTACATCTCTATTTCCTGAGTATTCTTGGGCATGTTGCCTCATTTGTTTGTGGGACTATCTCCTTCACTAGACTCTGAACTGCCTGAAGGCAGAGACCGTGTCTGTTTCAGCCTGTGTCCTAACAGAGTTTTTGGGCCACTGGAGATGCTTTGTAAAATATGTCCAGTGAGGGGAGAAAGGCGTTTCAATTTATGTCACTGGGATGCTAACACCAAAGTCAGGCACTCAGCCGGCGAAGGTAAATTGCTCTCCACAGTTGACACATGTGAGCGATTCTTATTTACTTGACTAGTTTGGGCATACAGAAGAATTTGATGTCCATACTCTGCTTCTTGAAATTCATAAACAGAGATTCACTAAGCAAACAACTAAGAAACTGAAGCAGAAACAGAACCTGTTCCTGACAGTTCGTGGGACTCAAAATGATGCTGTTAATAAGTCTTTCATTGCCTCTTTTTTCGCTTAGACTAGAAATCTGTTGAAATTTTGGGATTGTTGAAGGAATAGGCCTTCTCACATCATTTCCTATTATTTAGAGATTCCTGTTTTACAGATTAAATGAATAGCTTTATGAGAGCATCGCTCTTTGGTCCCCTGTAGTTACTCCTTACGGGGTGTGTTCTGAAAGTGCTTCACGTGATGGAATTCACAGGGGTATATGCCTTGGCAGGATCTCCTAGGTAGGGAATGTGTATCACGGGTCACAAGAGTCACTCAGGCAAAGTCTGGTTACAACAGGGAGGCAAAAAGTGTGCCCTTTCAGAAGACTGATGACTTCAAGGGAGAGGCATGTAGTTTCTGTGAGAGAGGATATTACTTTTTCAAGTAAAAGAAGAAATTGCCTTTTTGAAAATATAATCCTTAGCATCCACTAGAAGGAGACCGAAGAATCATCAGGTAAAAACAGCCTGTTTTTATCATCTGAAACCAGGATCATGAACTCTGCGAGTGTTTTGCCCTACTCGGAAGGTCTGAAGTATTGTGACATTTTAACAGTCCTCATGTGTTGCCACGAGAGCAAGATGAGTCATTATTAATTGCAACATATCGATCCTTGGTATATTACTTTCCCTTCTAACAAAGTACTACACACCAAGTGGCTTAAAACAACAGAATTTATTTTCTCACAGTCCTAGAGACTAATGTCCAAAATCAGGATGTCAATTAGGGGTCCTTCTGGAGGCTTGAGGAGAGAATCCTTTGTTTCTTCCGAGCTTCTGGTGGTTGCTCGAAATCCTTGGCAGTCCTTGGCTCGTAGATGTGTCACTCCAATTCCTGCCTCCGTCTTCATGTCCCCTTCCTCTCTGTGTCTCCATGTTTACACATGGCCTTCTTTTAAGGACACCAGTCACTGGATTAAGAGCTCACCCTAATCCAGTATGATCTCATCTTAACTAATTACATCTGTAAAGACCTTTGCTCCATTTAGGGTCACTTTTGGAGGTTCTAGGTGGCCATGCATTTTAGGCAGACGCTGTTCTACCAGGGATAGGGATACCTGATAATATTGTATGTACAGTATTTCCCTAA
>JAPYYJ010003302.1:0-11728 GCA_028533885.1 Nasua narica | reverse complement strand
GATACTGAGGTATACTAAAGAAAAAAACAGACTTCAGTTCCTTTCATATAGTACGAACATCTCACTGAGTTCCCACAAAGATTTTGCAATCCAAATATGCATTTAGGTTTAAGTGGTAAAGATTATAAGGCATTGCTAATCTTGAATTTTCTCAAGCAAATACATCCAATGTGATTGTGAATAGCCAATAGCATGTTATAAAGTGACTTTGAGAGGACAGGATGGGGATTTTGCTGCCTGGGATGAATGTGGTGGGCTTCTTGGAGGAGGTGTGTTTTGAATTTTAATTAAAAAAGAAAGACTTCAGAGACCATATGTCCCACCCAGATGAATTGACATATCTTTCCTCTTCCTTTAATAAAGTATAAACACCATCAAGAAATCGTCAAATATCACAAGAAGGAGTTGACCAAGAGGTCCACAGGGCACATTTCATAGTAATGGAGAGGAAATGACGAAAAGTTTTCTGGCAGTGAGATCTTTCAGATCTATTAACAAAGAGGTAGTTCAGGGGGCAGATGGTTTAGGGTGGGAAGGAGAAGGGTGTCAGTGGAAGCTGTTTAAACCAGACTAGATGTAGCGCAGAGAGATCACTTTAGGACTCAGCATGCCCTCTGGTGGGGGTAGGGAATACAGTTAGGGCCGGACTAATCTACTTCCTTTGGCATAAGACAGACCCTGAATTCAAATCCATATAGAAACCATGACTAAATGTCTTGGGTTCCTCTTTTCTAAAATGATATCAACAAGGCCTGCCTTATAAGTTGGTGAGTGAATTTAAAAAAAAAATGGTTGTGTTAACATAGTGCATAGAACCAGAAGCAAATTTGGGTTATATTGGGTCTAAAGTTTATACAATATTGGAGGCCTTCTTTAAGAAAAAGAATACAGGGGTGCCTGGGTGGCTCAGTGGGTTAAAGCCTCTGCCTTCGGCTCAGGTCATGATCTCAGGGTCCTAGGATTGAGCCCCGCATCGGGCTCTCTGCTCAGCAGGGAGCCTGCTTTCCCCCACCTCTTTCTGCCTCCCTCTCTGCCTACTTGTGATCTCTCTCTCTGTCAAGTAAATAAATAAAATCTTTAAAAAAAAAAAAGAATACACAAGTCTGAATATAAAATTAGATAGTAAAGCAAATACTTAGAATAAGAAAACAAATCACAACAAATCACTTTAAAAAAACACAACGAACTGACAAATATCACAAACGTCACAAAATCCAGGAAAACAACATTATGTTTTGACTTATTAGCTACCTGAAATACCTGTTTTGTGTGTGTATATACATTCACATTACAGATATATATATACATACATGTATACATGTATGTACATGTATGTATATATATGTAATGTGAATATATATACATGTATGTATATATATCTGTAATGTGAATGTATATATATGTGAATGTATATGTAATGTGAATGTGTGTATATATATATATATTTGCTATACATTCTGATGGCCTCTTCATTTGACAAAAATTCTGTAATGTATGTAGAGAATGAGAACATATTTTAACTTTCTTCTCATATGATTGATCAGAATTTGTTTTTTTATTATTGATAGTTTAGAAAAAATTTTCAGCAACACAACTAGCTTGTAATGTCACACAGAATTTCATGATTGTTGTCAAATTTGGGAAAAGTTCCATCAAGGTTTTTCATGCAAGAGTTGTGAGATTTAGATAAGTCTTTCATGGGTTAGCTTCTGACTCTGTACATTTCAATTCTTGTTTTTCCTTCTCTGTCCTCCTAATCTCAGGGCTGGGCAGTGTAGACTATACTCATATCCCAGCATGATACACTCTGGGTCTCCAGCTCACTAAGTGAACAGATGATGATAAGAGTGTTGAAATCCCAGGTGCCTCGGTGGCTCAGTGGGGTTAAGCCTCTACCTTCGGCTCAGATCATGATCTCAGGGTCCTGGGATCGAGCCCCGCATCGGACTCTGCTCAGCAGGGAGCTTGCTTCCCCCTCTCTCTCTGCCTGCCTCTCTGCCTACTTGTGATCTCTCTCTCCCTATCAAATAAAAAAATGAAATCTTAAAAAAAAAAAAGTGTTGAAATCCATTCCTACAATCTGGGGGCCAGCATCAACTATAGACAAAAGTGATGTGAACTACATAATACTTCCCACACCACTCAAGCTAAATGTATCTTCAACTCAACTACAAAGCCAACCTACACAAAGGGAGATGTGGCAGAGGGGAAGTCAGTCACCAATTAATGAATTAGTGTTAAGTACTTTAATTTTGTAAACTTTACAAAAACATATAACCATGCCTTCACATTGATAGAGCTCCTACCAGGGCCTTGGAGGGGTCTTGTGCCATTAGCTTCATGGTCAACCACCTCTACATGCCATATGAATGTACTGAACAATTCTGTCTCCCATATTGGCAGGTATTACTCAAAATGAGCAAGATGGTGGCAGGGATTTGAGGTTACCAATTCAGGAGACTCTGGAAGGCAACAATTTGTCCAAACACAGAGATGAGCTATGTCTCCTTCAGCAGGGGTGAATCTAAATTAAACCGAGTCTTGAGTATGCGATGGTGAAATGTCAGAAGGAAACTCTTTGTTCTTCCCGTATTTTGCTGTGTGCCCCACCTCCCAACATCAGCTGGTTACATTTGAGTTCACAACTCCTCTTTGTAATCGCTGTGATTTACCTGACTCTGAACTCTTTCATCTTCCAGAAAATCCCTTCTTGAAGCACCATGATCTACGTAGAGCACTGTGATACCTCGAGGTGGTAGAGGTCAGCTGGTAAGTGTGTCAAACCTGCCTCAAGGCCCCTCCATGTGGTCCTGGGCTGAGATACTTTTGAGGCTGGTGCAAGCAGCAGTGGAGAAACGGGGGCCTAGAGGTATGGTGGTCATTCCAGAAATGTAACCCCTCAGAAACGTGCTACCCAGCCTCTTATAAGAAGGGTAAAACAAATAAAGCTGCTGCCTATTTGGAACATACGCTGGCTCCTTCCACATCTGCAGGACATTTAGCTCCTTGCATCTGGTAATGTTTGTGCAAATATAATTCCATATTCACTAATAATTCCTGGGGCTAAAGGCCCCCCCCCTCGGGTAACCTTGTTAATATTCTCTCAAGGCCTGGTGTGAACGCCTCATAGCATTTTGATTAGAATTCAATCTTGTGTTTTTTTCCCTCTCTGTCTCTTTCTCCCTCTCTCCTCTCATGCTTTTCTGGCCCCCGGTTTCCTGGCCACCCACATCAGGAGACATTCTCCCTCCCTTCCACTCTCCATTCTCAGTTTCAAGGAATTTCCTTGTGTCAAAGGCAAAGTGTGATTGACATATTTTTCCCGTCTTCAGAGCAGTCATCTCGGTGTGTGATTTAACCATCTCCTTATGGGGCTCGTACAATTATTACCTGGGTGAAAAAGAGACCTCTTGCTTACCCTCACGCTCAGACCCACGAAGCTCAGTATTTCTGTAGACTTTTAAATTGCTGCTCTCCTTCCTCTTTTTTTCTACCCTTTTCTTTCTTTTTCGGTTGGCACTCGCAAATGATTCCCTGGTGTGTTGTACCCTGAGCCTTAAAGGATTTTAGTTATCCGCAAACAGGTAGACCAGCTGCCTCCTGCCAATGCCCTCTGCCTGCCAAGAAAAGCATTTGCTGCTCTTTAGATCTGGGAGAAAGAATGGATACAGAATGAGCTGTCTAGTTTTGAATTCACCAACTTTAGGCAGGTTGTGTTCCTTTGGTTCCTTAGTCTTCCAGCTTATTCGTCTCTCGGGAGAAGAAAATAGAAAACAAAAACAAAAGCAAATTAGCCATAGCATGAAGAATTGTATTTAAATCCAAGAGGAATAATTTCTTGGCAGGGTAGTTCTTAATGTTGGAGTGATTCTGGAATGCAGGCCCCCGTCTCTCAGACTGCCTTATCATCGAATTACTATGGGTTCTAAGGGTTTCAGCCTGAAGGGGATGAACTAGGTGACCTTGGAAGGTCACTTGCAGCTTTTCAATTCAATGGCAATCCCTGTCTTTTCTGTGAAGGGTCACACTTCTCTTAGTATTGGAGCAGACTCTGTCTTAAGGAGACTGCTCATGCCTCTCTAGAGTAGCCTGAATCATATCTCCTACCCCTGATTATGATAAGCTGCCTACTCAGAGCTCCCAACTGCCAGCAGCTCTGCTATCACGCAATATTTGCATTCTTAAGTAACCTCCTTGCCCCAATCCCAGGGTTTCGGAAGGAAACCAAGTGCTAGAAGATAGAGCCTTGGATTGGCAGTAACAAAGTCATTTTTTTTTTCCCCTGCAGGAATTTCCGCAATAAAGATAGTTTTAATAGAAAGCTATCTATATGCAGCTACACTACCTTAACTCATTGTGCAAGGCATTCAGTGTGACATTTCACTTTTAATCAGGAGTAATGACCTGTGTATAGCGATTACTAAAAGCACTCCTATTAACATAGCGTGACATACATACTTGCTGGCCGTAATTATCATCTGTGTTGTGATAAACAAAGCATAATGCCAAAGCAGGCATATGTTCTGATGTCAAGAGGAGCAGCAGTATGTGTACTATACATTGTGCTTTGATTGACATTATATCTCATTGCTTTAGGAAAACTTGGCTGTAGAGGAAATGCCAGCACTCCCCATTATGTAAACACTCATAAAAATCCATGTCAGTCCATGGTCCTCCCAGACCAGTATCCGAATCTGAAAATAGAATGATGGGATTGTATGTGAAAAGTCATGATTACCCTGAAAACCACTGACTCAAAAGGTTAAGATGAACTCTATGACATTTGTAGGTTACCGTCTCCTATTAGAGTCCCAAGAGCCACTCACTAAAGTCAGGACCCACAAGAACTCATATGGTCCATAATGTCTCTCAATCTTTTCTGTACCCAATTTATATTTTCATCCTATATGGAAGGAGTGGTACTTCCTTTTATGTGTTGTATATCTGCTTATTTCAGACTCAAATTTCACCAAGTCTGGTATTCCCAAATTTGGTTAAAGAATCTATGGTTCTCCATTTCTTTATCCTCCATGACTTGGAAAACTTTAATCAGATTTTTACTGCACTCTCCGCCCATCCACTAGTTCCCTCCACCACTACTTTCATCTTTCCAGACGGATAAATAGAAGTTTTCAAAGCTTGTCCTCATGTCTGCATGTCCCTTCCTCTCTTCCTAAATGTTGTAGTTGATGATGTCCAGAAAATTCTTTCGTACCTAAATCATGGTGACTGGCATGACATGGTATGTTGTTTAGGCTGGGATCTTTTTTTTAAAGATTTACTTATTTTAGAGAGAGAAAGAGAAAGAGAGAGTGAGCAGGAGGAGGGGCAGAGGGAGAAGAGAGAGAGAGAGAATCCTCAAATAGGCTCCCCGCTGAGCACGGAGCCTGACTCGATCCCAGGACCCTGAGATCATTCTGTGAGCTGAAACCAAGAGTTGAACACTTAACTGACTGAGCCACCCAGGCACCTCAGGATTTTTTTTTTTTTTTTCAGAAGAGAAGGTATAAGATATCCACATCCTCTTATTCAGTTTTTCTGCAATTTTTCTGTTTATAAGGTAATGAGACTAACTTTATTAGATAATCACCATGAATAAGTTTAATACCAATGTCAGAAATTTCTAATTTTTTAAGCAGGGGGGATGCTTTTTCAAATGAAAAGTTATATGGAATGCAAAAATATGAATATGTTGTAAGCTATGTGATATTTGAGGACCAAAGCCTAGCCCTTTTGTCCTCCCTCTGGTCTGTGACGTTCTCCACAAAACTAGAGAGTTCCCTGAAACATGCTTTGAAAATCACCAAGCTTGCCAGAGTGCGCATCAACCACTGTTTACTTTAAAAAGCTGGAATTTAATCTAAAATGCAGGCAGCCACCTTTTCTTAACCAATTCTTTCTTCACAGAACATATGGTTTTGAAATGCATCCTTTATTTCGGGTCATGCAAATGTCCTTTGGGCTCACCTGTCTATGAGATGGACATGGACATGGACCTTGTAAATGAGGTCACATAAGTAGTTTGGCACGAAGTTCACCCTCGCCTGCACAACAGCAGTCCCAGCCCGCTTCTGAGGAGTTCCTAGCCTCCCCTGTTTCTCAGGGAGGCTCTAAAAGGGGTCTTACTTGTGTTCCCCTTGTCAGCAAGGACCACTTCGATCCGGGGTCTCAGAGTGTAGTGGGGCTCCCTTGCTCCAGAAAGCTCCATGTGGTTCTGTACAGCCAGGGCTGTCTCGGGTCTCTGCAGCAATCAGCATTACAGCCTCCGGGTTCCGCTCTCCCCTGTGCCCAAGAGTGGACACAGAGCCTTTCTTGAAGGCCTCACAGCACAGCCAAGAACAGATTGTAGCACTGAATGTCACTTTTGGTATAGCCCCAGATAGAAGGAAAAGGCAACACACACCAAAATCATCCTCCAGCTGGCAGCTAGCCATCCGTATGTAGTCCGCTACAGGCCACACTTCTGCCCTGATACTTCAAAAAACTTTCTACCCCATATCCATTCTCTCCTTGTTTTGTTACAGAAAAGCAGTTTTATTTGAGATGGTGATGAACCGTGCTGAAAGGATGTCTTTTCCAGTCGTTCTTGCAGCTAGGAATGGTCACAAGCCTGAGTTCTGGCTAAGTCAATAGAAGAGGCCTTCTGGGAAATCTCCTTGCAGGGGCTGGTAAAACTGGGAGATGCTTCCCTTTTCCCCTCCTACTGCCTGGAATGAGTGTGTGATGACAGGCGTTATGGCAACCATGTTGGAACATGAGGCGGTCTTGAGGCTGGAAGGCAAATGCTGAGGATGGTAGAGCAGGACGGTGGAGTCGCTGATTACTTGGGGAAGTCACCACAGTATCCTTGGAAGAATCATTTCTGGCCTTCTTTGTGTGTGTTTGGGTGTTCTGAAATCTGTAGGCAAACCTAATCTTGGCGCAGCAGCCATGAGTCTGGTTTCCTCCCTTGCTCTCAGGCATGCTCGACTCCCGACCTGGTTGCCTGCGACAGAGTCCAGCTCCTATCCATTATGTGGGGAAGCCCTGTAGCATGGCTAGCCTCGCCAGAGCCTCTTCCCCAGAGAACCAGAGCTCAAAAACAAGTCATTCTCTCCTTACCCACAGTCTAGGACTCAACTGGCAATTCTCCTCACCCAGAAGACTTTTTAGGATAACTGGGAATTATACTTATTATCCCTTCAGACCCTCTTATTCTGCCCACAGGGGTGTGGCCTCACCTGCTGCTGCCAATAGTAAGCACATCGGGCCCAGTTTCAGCCACAGCTCAGTTCCTTCGTCTGATAAACAGGGAAAACTTTAAATAAACATAAACCACAAATGGTTTTAAAATATACTCTTAGGTATTAGTTTTGGAATCCCTACCAGAGTGCTTCTTAAATTTTATGTTTGGCTCAGCTTGGTTTTGGCTCATCTTGCCCGTATGTGCATCTTCTTAGATACAGAGCAACACATGGATATTAACTCAGAAACACACACACATACCGTTGCCTTTACACACACATATGCACACAGAAATTTTTATATAGACTACCATATTGCTGTGTATATCCATTAGCGTATATCCTGGCACACCGAGACACAAGTTCAAGGGAATCTGGATTGAGGTTTAGTTCATAGGAAATACATGGGATAGGCTATAATATAGCAGCTCAAAAGACCAGGCAGGTAGATTTGAAATGAGCAAAGTAACCTTGATAGTACTCATTTTTAATGGCATTGCGGTAACGTAAATTTCCTATGTGCTCCAGGGATAAGCCTAATGAGAGACTGATCTGAGAGATGGGGCCAAGGGATAGCCCAGTACTATTGCTGAGCTAGTCTGTGTCAACCTGGTCATCTCAACAATCACTTCTTGATAGTAGAACCATCATGAGCTATCATGAACTCCTTGATAGCAGCGGGGAACGGCAGTCTTGTTTTCTAGCCTTATCATAGGCACCCAGCAAGATTTTGAAATATGAATAAATGACTCATATACTCTGCACAGACCCCTCCCCTTGCAAGTCTGTCTGACCTTCATTGGGTATGCTTATGGAAGGGAGAGAAGGCAAATGAAGTGGCCACTTGGATCCAGGAGATTGCAGAGGGAAAGAGAGCTAAAGTCAAGCCTCTGTGCTGACATCTAACCCCTGGCCTGGGACCTGATGTGGGCTCTACACCCTGCAAAGGTAAAGATTTTCTAGGATGTTGTGCAGGGAACAAGACATCCACTGCTTTCCTGGAGAGGCTCCTCTGGAGATAGAGACAGACAGAAAGACCGAGACACTTTATTTTTCTTTTCATATTTTCGTTTTTTCACTCTTTATGTCCATGAATGTTCTTCTCCTGTCCTGGTGTTTGAATACTTATATGTGCTAACCGCAGCCCAGCCCTGCTGTCACTTAGCCAAATTACACACATTTCGGTCTTTTCATCTTTCTTTATGAACCAGCCTCTCCAGTCTATTTAATCATGTTGGCAGTTCTTTTCTGAATTCCACCCAATTTAAAAATAAGCTAAATTCTCCACCCCTGTGGATTGAAAAGCAGGCGGTTGCGAACCCATGCAGAGTTCCAGCCTTGGTGTGAGACATGTAGAGGAAAGATATCCCCCTGTCTGAAACTGTCTATTCCACAGCTTGGAAAGGGCCAGGGGAGGTGGGGAGAGGGGCAGGAAACTTGGCCGGTCAGAGCTGGAGACCAGGGTGCTGGGGTTTGTTTTCAAAGCAGGTGTTGGTCCAATGTGGTTTAGAATCCAAAATATACAAAAATATATGTTCAAGGAACAGAAAGTATTGCTTCTGTGTTTGCCACCCAGTCACCCAACCCCGAGGAAGGACCCGAAGTTACTTGTTTCCATATCATTCCAGAGAAGTTTTACCCACGTGTGACCAAATATGTATTTGTGTATGCCTGTGTGTCTCCCCACCACCATTTTTATACCAATGGTGATATACTGTATGCCTTGCCCTCCTCTTTGCTCTCTCTCTTAGCAATATCTATTGCAGATTTGGAGGTTGGTCCATATTCACACATAAATAGCTCCTTTAGTACTTTTTATGGCTATATAGAATCCATACCATAAATGTGCAGTGATTTTGTGGTCCACAATTAATGGGTATTTATATTCTTTCTGACCTTTTATAGTCACTATCAACAAACGTCTAGGGATCTTAGCAGTTTTTTATTCCTGGCAATGCCTCTCCGAATAACTTAACACATCTTGTACATGTGTGAGTAGGTATGTGGGATAAAATTCCTGGGTTGAAAGCTGTGTGCATCAGGTTTTAGTTCAAACCTGACTGATTCGTCAACTTAACCACCCATCACTAACATGTGAGAATATGTGTTTCCCCATACCCACACGCAGACACAATTTTTTAGAACTTTGACAATCTGATAGGGGTGAAAAGTAAGTCATCTTTGTGTTATTAGGAGTAAGATTGGTTTCTTTTCACAAACTTAAGAGCCACTTGAATTTCCTTTTCAATGGACAATCCATTTCCTTTCTTTACATCTCTATTGAGTTGTCCTCTATTGATTTAGAGGGGCTCTTTCTATATTAGGGAGATTCACTCCTTGTGATTTAAGTTGGAAATATACTCTTCTATTTGTCATTCTTTTCTATTTACCTAGGTGAATATATTCACCTTTTATTTCATAATTCCTGGGTTGTGGTTTTGTGATATACTTAGAAAAGTTTTTTCCACTTTGAGATTGCTTTTTTAAAATTCCATGGTTTCTTCTAGTATACACATAAATGACAGGTAAATCAAACCTTGTTTTTCCAGATGGCTACCAGTTGTCCCAATATCATTTGTTGAATAATCTATCTTCTATCCATAGATTTGAAATGTTACCTTGACATATATAAAATCTCCATTGCATTTGTGCCTGTTTTTGATTCCTAGTTTGTTCCAGTCATCTTTCATGCCAATATCACATTATTTTAATTATCTATAGCTTCAAAAATTGTTCTATTGTTTAAAAAAAAAAAAAAAAAGACTAGAGGCACCTGGGTGGCTCAGTGGGTTAAGCCTCTGCCTTCGACTCAGGTCATGATCTCAGGGTTCTGGGATCGAGCCCCACATCGGGCTTTCTGCTCAGCAGGGAGCCTGCTTCCCCCTCTCCCTCTGCCTGCCTCTCTGCCTACTTGTGATCTCTTTCTCTCTGTCAAATAAATAAATAAAATCTTTAAATAATAATAAATAAAAATAAATAAAATAAAAAAAAAGACTAGAAGTCCACCCAACAAACATTTAGTTATTGACTTCTGAGTGGCAGAATTAGAAAACACATGCCTTCCTTCTTCTTTACTATGTTACAGATTATATAATAAACTGGCTTTTATAAACTAACAGGGTTTAGTTTGTAAAATAATGCACCAAAAAATAAAATAAAATAAAATAAAATAAAAATTGCTCGTTTAATAAAAATAACTCCCCTTTATTACTCTTTTCTTTCAGAATTTTCCCGTTTTCCTTATTGTTGTTTTCTTTCATATCAATTTTAGAATCAGATTGTCTATAGATGTTCAAAAAAATCACTTTGGCATTTAAAAAATCAGGGCATGTGAAACTTATAGATTTAGGGTAAGTAGGCATCTTTATGATATTGCTTGCTTCTCCCCAAGAATATGATATGCTTTTTTATTTGTCACGTGTGTTTGTGTGTGTGTGTGCTCATTTTAAGGTTTGATTTAAATGCTTATTTAAAAATTATATTTAAACTTGCATAAATTATGCCCATTTCTTGGTAATTTTTTTCCATTGCTATTATAACCTGAGATCTTCCATCTTCTCCTCTAACCAATTGTGTGTGTGTGCTTTTACTTTCCACTGATTGAAAAATTCGGTAATCATCAGGCATATTCCCGAATTCTCTTCTGCTCTGTTCTTCTGTTCCATTTCTCTTAAAGCTTCTTTCAGGCCAGAGTTTCTCAATCCTGTTCTATTGGCATTTTGGTCCAGATAATTCCGTATTGCTGGGGAGCTGGGGGTAGGGAGGGAGGTATCATCCTGTGCATTGAAGGATGTTTAGCAGCCTTCCTCCTCTCTGCTGGTGGTGTTTGGTGGATCGCCTCTGATTAAGCACCGTTGTTCTAGTCCTTAATCTAGGGAAGGTCTCCATTATTCCCACCCACTCCCAGCCCACTGCTCTATTGTTACTGTTGGGTCTAATCACCAGAGTAGAAACAGCTATTATGAGACCAAAACGGTCTAGAAATAGCCATAGAAGTGATGGTTATTCATAGTTTATGGCCAAATTACATGTGTAAGTCAGTCACAGGCACAAATCTCAAGAATTTAAAAGATAAAAGTAGGGGAAAAAAAAAGATTAAAGTAGGGGCACCTGGGTGGCTCAGTGGGTTAAAGGTTCTGCCTTCGGCTCAGGTCATGTTCTCAGGGTCCTAGGATCGAGTCTCGCGTCGGGTTCTCTGCTCAGCAGGGAGCCTGCTTCCCCCTCTCTCTCTGCCTGACTCTCTGCCTACTTGTGATCTCTCGCTCTCTGTCAAATAAATAAAATCTTTAAATCAAATAAAATAAATTTTAAAAAGTAAAAGTTAAAAGTAACACAAAGAGAGCGACAGAATCTATGCTTCCGTATCACACAGCTTTGATCTCAAGCGCATGGTGTTTAGCACGTTCTCTAGCTGGCTTTATTTTAAGATTTTATTTAAGATTTTATTTATCCATTCATGAGAGACAGAGAAGGAGAGGCAGAAGCAGAGGGGAAGTAGGCTCCCC
>JAPYYJ010003301.1:0-11730 GCA_028533885.1 Nasua narica | reverse complement strand
CACATGACAGCACTGTCGCTGGTGGATTGTGTGTGCGTGGGGGGGGGTGGCGGGGTGCGTGGGGGGAGGTGGCGGCGTGCGTGGGGGTGGGGGTGGCGGGGCTGGTTTTTTTTGCTGTTGTTCATTTGTTAATCAAAATCAAAAGTTTTCTAGTCTTGGAGGCAGTGGAATCATCTAAAGTTTATCTTCAAGGGTCCCCCAGGAACTAGCGCCCCAGGAGATACTGCCGAGGCTTGGGAACTGGCAGACCATGAAACCCATCCCAGCGGATGCCGGAAACTGAGGGGTCTTTGGGGGAACCCTCTTGCTCCCCGGGTCAGCTCGATTCCTAGATGTTTAAAGGAGGAGGAAACCTTAAAGCCAATAGGCCTTGTGGGTTTCAGGCACATGGCCTCCAGCTGCTGACGGCCGACCACTGGCCCTACGGGAAGGAGGGGCCACACCCAGGGCTGGGAATACGCAACCATCATTTCAAATGCTCTGCGTATAGCAAAGCCCCACATCTATCTGCCAAGTCCTTTTTCATTTAATTATTAAACCCGAGCGCCGTCCAAGGGAAATTTAATCCTCATGTTTCTGATTCATCTATACATAATTCATCAACACGCTTTATAAGCCCTCGCTGGTGTCTGAGACGCCTTTGGGATCTCTTAAGAGACGCTGCTCGCCAGCCCCGCGCACCCCCTCCGCGCCGTCTCCACTCACCCCCTCGTAAACAGGAAGCTGAGTTTTGCCAGCGTTGAACAAACTCGAACACCAGAAGGACGGAGCTGAGCTGGAAATCCAGGACTCTGGGATTTCGAGAGGGTTCTCGGGCCGTGGTGAACAGTCTCAACGGGAGAGTGCCAACCAGGAGGAAGGACCCAGAATGTCAGCAGAATGCGTGCGCTCTGGATTAAGCAGCCCAGGGGGCCAAGCGGCGCTCATGCTGGGTGATGCATCAGCTGTAGGGAGAGCGGCGTGTGACCGCCCGGTCCGGAGTCGTGAGAAGGACCTAATCGTGATCCTACTGTTTTCTGCTCAGAGGCACTGAGAAGACCCCCAGGGTCTCCCCCAGCCTCACTCCTCACACGGGATCTGGGGGGAGGGTGGCCCTGGAGCCCCTGGCTTCTCCCTCCATGTCACGCAGGAGTCCTCTCAGCCGCCAGACCCCTGCGCAGGTCCCCCTACTCCAGGAAGCCTTCTCCTGGCAGTGCCACCGGTCACAGGTGCTTCTCAGCATGTTTGCCATGAGGCGTGGCGGCCAGCGGCCGGGGCAGTGGGACACCCAGGTTCCCTGCCACCTTGCCCCAAGTCCCTCAACCCCCCAGAGGAAGACACTGTGCCTCTCTAAGCCTCATTTTCCCACCTGTAAAACCTTCCCCAGGTCTCCGAGGTCTTGTCCGATGTGATTACTTCACGAATCTTAAAGTGGAATGTTCTGGTCCACATTGAGGCCCCGGCAAAGCTACCTTTCCTCTCCCAGATCGTGTGGTCCTGTGACTCATTTGTCGACAACCCAAGGTCCTGAGAAATGTTTTTAGGAGATGGGTGGTTCTCCAAATAGATCCCCAGCCCGCGGGTTGGGGGACGGAGGCTGGAGGACGGCGGACGTGAAAGCACGACATGGGTTTTCCCCGTGGTCCTGGCTGGCCGGGTGTGTCCGATGCAGGGACTGGCTCGGCAGAGTCTCCTTCCGCCAAGCTGCAGGGGTGCTCCGGTCCCATCCAGCGCTTCTCCCCAGCGGGAAGCTCGGCCCTATGGGGGTGGCAGCAAAGGGAGAGGCGACTCGCAGAACACGGAAGGCTGTCCCCTAGATGTGCGGTCACCACGGCTGTCAGCTCCGAGAAATCAACACTGTAGAGTGTGTGTGTGTGGGGGGGGAGGGTGAAGGGGAGCAGGGTTAGGGGGAAAGTGGAGGGAAAGGGGCAGCGGGAGGCAGGTGGGCCAGCGGTGAGGGTGGGGGCCAGGCCCCCAGGATGCCTTCCAGTATCTGCACAGCCCTGTATCATAGGAGTGGTATTTTTCCTACTTGGAGGCCAAATGGGTTTGCCTGGCTGGGTAATCCCGAGGGGATGGTCTTTGGGAAGGGGGAAGGCTTGCCCTGCACCCAGCAGTTGCCTCCGGAGGTGCTCTTTGCCCCCAGGGATTCCCACGGAGCTGCCCAGGCCCCCAGCCTTCCTGCCAGGCAGCTGCCTGGGCTCCGCTCCCCGCCCCGGGGCTGGACTCTTGTCATGTTCGCTCTCCCAGGGCCTTTGTCCTCTCAGGGCAAGCTGATGAGTCCCAGAAGGGGATCAGGTCCTTGGAAAAGGATGGGGTGGGAAGCTGGCCTCCAGCACTTAAAAAAAAAAAAAAAAAAGCCATCGCTTTCCTATCAGTTTTTAAAAATTGTTGATAGAGGCTGGGCAGAGGGATTACACTGGTTTTCAACCCCTTCTGTGAGATTGCGGTCAGGTGATTCTCCAGCAGAGGCTCTTCCCCTCTGAGACGGGGAAGTCACTTCTGTAGGGGGCAGGGTCCCCAGTCTGGGGGGGTGGGTGGTGCTGGTTCCCTGAGGGGGGTATTTCCTGTGAGGCCCGGGGTCCTAGGGGGCACAGAGGCCCCTGCTCAGCTGCAGGGTCCTGCCTGGGGCTCCTGGCCTTGGGGCCCTCATGTGTCAGCCCCCCATTTCCTTGGGTCCCATTCTGTGGGGCTGAGCTCTCCCACATGACTAGGAATCAGCAGGGGCCTTCTATTTATTTGTTCAATCATACATTTGCATCGATTTTGCAGACCTATACGTTTAAGTTTTTTCAGCGGCTGGTGTGTTCCCGTGGTTACAGAATCTCAGAGTAGGCAGGAAGGGAAGCCGCAGCCTGCACCTTCCCCATCCGACTGCTGGCCTCTCCCCTCCACTCGGCCATGTGCACAGACCAGCAAATGCCTTCTCTGTCCCTCCTCTCCTCGCACAGGGCGGCCGATACCAGTCACTGGGGAATACCTTGGTTTGTTCATGCCACTCTACGGGGATGGGGGGGGCGTGGGGCTCAGGAGTCTCCAAGACGGATCTGGTCTGATGATGGATTAGGCATGGGGAGAGCTGGGGACGTTACTGGACAGCAGGTGTTCCAGCCCGACGAAGTCAGGCTCCTCCTCCCTCCCCCTGAGGCTGGTCTGAGCCCCACCCCCACAGCCCTGGACACGGCCACTCTGGGGCTTCAGCCCCCATCCTGCATGCCCTGCTCTCAGGGGGCTGCCTGTAGGTCAGGGTCCGCAGTCCCTGCTGTTGCTCTAGGACGCTGGGTGAAAGAAAGATCTGGTCGCTGGGGGCATGGTAGGCACGGGGACCCTCCACCACCAGCCTAGCTCACGGGCAGGAATTTTGATGCATGAGAATTTCCTGCTTGATCCTGTGCCCTAATCAATCCTCCAGCTCTCACCAAGTCGTATTGCAGGATTGTTCTTATCCTGATGAGAAGGGACGAGCATGTTCTGTGGGGTCTTCCCAGCAGCCCTCCAGCCCTCCTGTTGGTTCTGACCCCCAAGGGAAAGGGGGCAGCCCCCTCCATGGTCTGGGAGGGCTGGTCCCCTTCCATGTCTGGTGGTCATAACCAGGATCCCGGCTCCCAGGGCTGTGCTGGGGGCTCTGAAACCCACGGGGAGCCACTGTATAGTGGTGAAGCCACGTCGAGTGCCTTGGGGATCCTCCTGGACCAGCTGTGCTGAGTGCCCTGGAGAAGCTGTCCAGGAGGCCCACTGCCCGGGACTGACCCACCGCCTCAACTGACCACTCACATCCAGAGTTCTAATATGTAGTCTAAGCTTCTGTTTGTCTTTAAGGAAAGAGGATATTAGGACCATCCTTTCCAGGAGACAAACAAGCAAGAATAAGATTTCACCCTTTAACTCCGAAATGGAATATTTCGCACCCCTGGAGATGGCACCTTTAAGTCAACCCTGGGTCTACAAACACCAACAGGCTTTGAGAGCTTTGCCATCCATAGAAAAAGCCTAGGATTCTTTCTATACCTTGGGTACCTCTAAGAACCAAGGCATTTACTCATCCATCCATCCTTCCATCTATCCACCCATCCATCCATCATCCATCTTCCATCCATCCATCCATACATCCATCATCTATCCATCCATCCAGCCATAATCCATCCATTCATCCATCATCCATCCATCTATCCAACCATCATCTATCCATCCAATCATCATCCATCCATCCATCCATCCATCCATCATATATCCATCATCTATCCATCCATCATCTATCCAGCCAACCATCCATTCATCCAACCATCATCCATCCATCCATCCATCCACCCTATCCATCTGTTCATCCTTTTGTTGAAGAACAGCTCTGAGTGGCTCCTAGGAGCAGACACTGGGCTGGGGAGACAGCCCTGACTATGATGTGTCACTTGTCCTGGGGAGGATGTGTCAGGTAGGGGACACATGACCATATCAGCTGTCAGTGACAGGGCAGGGGAGGCCTTTTGCCCACCAGCCCTGGAGAGCTGGGGAGGAGGTTGGGAGAGGTGTGGATCCTAGAGCACCAAGAAGGAGGTCATCCCACAACATCAGTGTGCAGGTCCCGTGCTTCCTGGGTCCCAGCCCTCCAGCCACCCTGCCGAGTGATCACCAGTCCCGGCTCACCACTCTCTATGGACAAAGATGCCAAGGGAATGATTTGCTGGTGGCCGCTCAGCCAGAGGAGCCAGAGCTGGACTCAGGTCTGGATCCCCTGGTCCCAGCCTGTCGCCTTTCTTGCTGTGCCTTCGCCAAAGCCTCATGCTTGGGAACCACTCAGCGGAAAGCAGTGCGTCCACAGGGCAGCATGCCTGGGGAGCCCTGGAACCGATTCCTTGCTCTGCTGGCATTGGGGCCCTCTAGCCGGGGATGGAGAAAATCACTTTGTGATGGTCTCAGAGAGGAAGACGGGGGTTTGGGGGCACAGGAAGTGTTCTCCAGAGGAGCAGGGGCAGGAGGGACGCAGGAGGGACTGCACGCTGTGAAACCAGTGGGATGGAGCCAAGTCCTCCCTGTGGGTGTGCTCGCTGAAGCTCTGTCTGGAATGTTCCATCATCAGTCCTCGAGCACCCACTGGGGAGGCCGGGCCAGGGGTCTCAAGCTGTAGAATGTCAGGAGAGCTTTAGTACCCCCACAGTCTCCATCAGTTTCATCTGCAAAGCCACCCCAAATCTAAATAGACACTTCAATATGGACGACGTGACATTGTGGCTTGAGAAAGCACCCTTAGACGACCTTGGTTTCCTTTCGTTGATTTGTAACATTCCAACAGACAAAAGGGTCATTTTGGTTACGGCAGCTCCTGGACCATGCAGGCCGTCTGGGGTCCTTGGTCCCCCCACGGTGCCTCCCTGGCCCCGGGGGCTCAGCCGTGCAGCACTGAGAAGATAGAACGAGATGGGGCCTGCCCTCGGCAATTCTGTCATGCCCCTCCTGCCCCCCAAGATGTCAGCTACATTTTGGAAGCACTGCCCGATTTACATAATCAGCACCATGGTCACCGACACGATTGTTGTTATTTATAATAATACTTCCACATACTTGGTGGGTCAAAACAGCGGCCTATGACGTTTCATGGTGCATTTTGAATGAATGAATGAATGAATGAATATAGGACAACTGGGAGCACAGGGTGAGAAGGGGCCACTGACTCCATGCTCCAGGAGATGCCCCAGCAGAGGGAGGACCCGCGGCAGATGTGGAGGCAGGAAGAAGCCACTCACTGACCCTCTGAGCGCCAGCTGTATACCGGGCACGGCCAGGTGGAACCCTAGGCTCAGCTCCTGCCAGTGCCGGGCCCCAGTGTGGGTGGGTGGGAGCGAGACGCTGGAGGCGTCCCAGAGGGGAGCCCAGGCCAGGAGGGGGTGCCAGGCACGACACAAGCTGCAGGGGTGTCCCCGCAGGGTAAGGTGGCAGTGTGGCATTCGAGGGAAAGCAGGGCAGAGGGCAGTGAGGCTGAAATGTGGGGTCCAGAGAGAGGCCAGCAAGGGAGGCCAGCGTCCCATCATGTCAGGGTGAGTGGGAGCGGTAGATTTTGCTAGGACTACACCTGGCTTTGAAAGTACGTTCGTCACCTTGGGCTGCCAGGGCGGAATGCCGTGGACTGGCTGGCTTAGACTAAACAACACTCATTGATTCTCACGGTCCTGGAGGCTGGAGGTCCAAGATCAAGGTTCTGGCCAATTTGGTTCTCGCTGTGTCTCCACGAGTTAGAGAGAGAGAGCGAGAGAGAGAGAACGTGCCAGCTCTCATGTTTCCTTTTCCGATAAGGGCACAAACCCCACCGCGCGGCCCCACTCTGATGACCTCATCTGTATCTAACCATCTCCCAAGGGCCCGTCTCCAGACTCCAGCCCATGGGGCGCTACACATAGGGATTAGGGGACACAGACGTTCATTCTGCACCCGAAGAGTTTGAAGCAGGACAAGACCTGAACTGATTGAGCTCCTTCCACAATCCCGCTGGTGGTCCGTGGGGACAGGCTGCCTGGGCAGCTGGGGGCCTGTGGCTATAGCTGTCTCGCCCACAGAGCCTGGGAGGGGGCTCTGGAGGAGGGACTGAAGACACTGAGGACAGAATGGAGGAGCCGTGCAGGGAAGGGGCAGTGCCCAAAGGGTGGGAAGAGCCTGGAGCCAGACGAGGAGAGAGTCGCTGGGCAGGCGAGGAGGCAGGGGGTTTGGGGCGACCAGAAGCCTAGGGGCGAGGTGGGTGACACGGAAGACGACTGCAGAGTAGCCAGGATGGGGCAGCAGGAGCCGGGACGCCGGAAAGGCATCGGAGGTGTTGGAGGAGACACTGTGGGATGTCATGGTCAGGGCCACCACACTCTAGGAAGGTAGTTCTTGCATCTGTTGTGGAGGTGAGACAGAGAAGTGATTTTCACACTCCTTTTCTTTTTTTTTTTTAAAGATTTTATTTATTTATTTATTAGGAAAGAGAGAGAGTGAGAGAGAGAAGGTCAGAGTGAGAAGCACACTCCCCATGGAACTGGGAGCCCGATGTGGGACTCGATCCCAGGACTCCGGGATCATGACCTGAGACGAAGGCAGTCGCTCAACCAACTGCACCACCCAGGGGCCCTCACACTCCTTTTCAATAGACGTTTTGGTGAGAAGAGTCATTTTTTAATTGCAATTGTTTACTTTCCCCAGGGCTTTCTTTAATATCTATCTATCTATCTATCTATCTATCTATCTATCTATCTATTTAATGCAGAGCTTTGAAGACGAGGTCCCACGTGACTTTGGGCAGCCCCTCTGCCACCTCCATTTCAAAGGAACAATGACTATTTCCTATTCTAGAGTTTGGGACAGGTGGCACTTTATTGCTTTTTGTTGTAGTAAAATAGACATACCATACAGTTTGTCATCTTAACTGTGTGTAGGTGCACAGCTCTGTGGCATTAGGAACATTGGCGCTGTGTGCAACCATCAGCACCATCCCTTTCCAGAACTTTCCATTTTCCCGAACTGAGATTCTGTCTTCATGAATCCCTGAGTCCCCATGTCTGGCTCATTTCGCGGAGCGTAATGTCCTCCACATTCACCCACGTGGTTGCAAATGGCAGGATCTCCTATTTTATGGCTGAATAAGATTTCGTTGCATTTTTATACCACAATTTCTTTATCCATTCATCCCCCGACGGGCATTTAGGCTGTCTCTGTATCTTGGCTGTTGTGAATAGTGCTGCGGCAAACGTGGGCTTCAGATGCCTCATCAGCATGGTGCTTTGATTGTCTTCAGATGTATACCCAGAAGAGGGATTGAGGGGCCACTTGCTGGTTCTGTGTTTAATCTTTTGAGGAATGAACTCCATACTGCTTTCCATTATGGTTGCACCATACTTACATTCCTGCCAACAGTGCTCATGGGTCTCCTTTTATCCACATCCTCGCCAGCTCTTGTTTTCTTTATCCATCTGTCCATCTATCCATCAATCTATCCATCCACCTGTCTATCCATGCATCCATCCATAATCCATCTATCTATCCATTTATCTCTCTAGCATCCATCATCCATCATGTATCCATCCATCCATCCATCTACATATCCAGCTGTCCATCCATCCATCATCTATCCATCCATCTATATATCCATCCATCCATCATCCATCTATCTATCCATCTATCTCTCTAGCCATCCATCATCCATCATTTATCCATCCATCTTTCCATCATCTATCTATCTATCTATCTATCTATCTATCTATCTATCTATCATCTATCTATCTATCATCATAATAGCCATCCTAACAGGTGTGAGGTGATACCTCATTGTGGTTTTGATTTGCATTTCCCTGATGATCAGTGATGTGGAACATTTTCTCATACATCTGTTGGCCATTTGGATGTCTTCTTCAGAAAAATGTGCATTCAGGTCCTTTGTCCAAAGCGCATGATTGTACTTATATGGGAGTTGAAAACATAGAAGCAGAAGGTGGGATGGTGGTTTCCAGGGGTGGGGGGAGGTGGAGAGGAGGAAGTGTTGATGCGGGAGTGGAAGTTGTAGTTCTGTAGGACGGCTAAGCCTGAAGGTCAGACGTCCAGCATGGCGCCCATAGTTGACGCTGCACTGAATATGTGAGATGTGCTAGGAGAGTAGATTGCAGAGAAAGCCACCGCACACACACAGGTAATCATGGGAGGAGACAGTGTGTTAATTGGCTCGACTGAAGTCTTCATATCACTACACGTATGTTTATCAAGTCATCAGATCGTACACCATAAATGTATACAATTTTTATAGAAACACCCTCTGATCCCCCCATGTCCCCTTCCCTCCAGCCCCTGCTGCCCATCCTTCTACTTTCTGTCTCTGAATTCGGTGACTCTAGGAGGTGGAATTACAGACTCTCTGTCTTTGTGTCTGGCTTACTGCCCTGGCATGGTGTCCTCGAGGCTCATCCTTGCTGTCGCCAGAGTCATTTTTCAAAGAAACTCTAGTAAGTCTCCTGATGTAATAGTTGAGAAGGGAATGGGAGCCCGAAGCCCTTCCCTCTTACCCCCACTGCAGTCCCAGGGGCATCTTCACAGAACCTCTGGATCAAAGACTGGCCTGGGGCCCCGGAGCCTGGCAGAGGCTGGGCCAGGGGGACAAGGCCGAGAACAGCGCTAGGGGCTGGTTGGCACTCCCCGTGGGTAACCCAAGCAGCTCTGATCAGCCTTTGCAATGCTGGGCTTGTGGCTGATGACAGAGGGGCTGTCCCTTGGGTCAGGTCACCGACAATTTGCATTTGGATGGGGGTCAGGGAATGGGTCCCACGGGAATGTGACAGAGTCACAGGGGGGCTCTGTCCACACTCCAGGGGGGCTGGATGTGCAGGAAGGGCTGATCTTACCCTCAGAGCGATAGGGGGTTAGAGGCACGGAGACGCAACCCAAGTACCTAGATGTGGCTCAGAGACAGATGGCGGAGGTCAGTGCAGCCCGGGGGGCTCAGCAAACCCACTCAACTCCACCACCTCCGGCCTCTGATGCCTGGACGGACGGAGCCCCTGTCCTGGCCACCATCACGGTGCCTTGACTGCAGCTGGAGGGCATGGGGATGGCAGTGAGCTGGCCCCAGCTCTTCCTGTTGTCCCAGCTCCTGGTCCCGTCTCAGAGCTGCAGGAGGAACTGAGTGGGACCGGGTGGGTCGCTGTAGATTTCACAGGGGGTCTCTGGTCCCCCAGAGGCCAACGTCAGAGGCAGCCACTGCCAACCGTGTGGGTCATCGGAATCAGGTTTTCGTTGAGAGAGTTCCCATAGATCACATGCTGCCCCAGGCATCCCTATTATTAACACGTTGCGCGGGTGGTACGTTCATCAAAATTATCCAATCAACACTGATAGATTATAACTAAAAAGCCCATCATTTACATTAGGGTTCGCTCTTGGTATACATTCTAGGGGTTTGGACAGAGGCGTGATGACGTGTCCTCACACTATAGTGGCACGCACAGTAGTTTCTCCGCCCCCGAAATCCTCCATGCTCCCCCTGCTCCCCCTCCCTTTCCCCCAGCCCCTGGCCGCCACTGATCACGTTACCGTCTCCACGGGTTTGCCTTTTTCAGAAGGTCCTATGCTTGGAATCTCACACCACGTAGCCTTTCCGATCAGCTTCCTTCACTGGTGATATACATCGAAGGTTCCCCCATGTTTTTTCGTGGCTTGAGAGCTCCTTCTCCTTGGCACCGAACAATATCCTATTGTCTGGATGGACCACAGTTTATTTATCCACCTGCTACTGAAGGACATCTTGGCTGCCCCCAGGTTTTGGCAATTAGGGATAAAAGCTGCTATAAACATCCATGTGCAGGTTTCTGTGTGGACACAGGTTTTCAGCTCCTTTGGGTAAATACCAAGGAGTATTGCTGGATCGTAGGGTAAGGCTTCAGCTTTGTAAGAAAGTGCTTTGTGGTTCTTTTTTTTTTTTCAGTTGAAAAAGTGAACGATGACATTTTAAAACAGGAAAAAAAGGACTTACCCTTTATCCCATCGGGATAGGATTAAACTGTCCTTCGCAGTTTGAGCGCGAGAGCCCAGCGACCCGCACCCCTGCAGCCAAGAGGGCTCCCCGGTGCTTCTAGAGAGGCCGCAGCGCCTTCTCACGCTGGGCGTTCCTCCGCTCTGCCCGGATGTTCAGGACCGGCCCCACCAAGCCCCCTCCCCGACGCCTCGTCCCCGTGAGACGCCCAGGGAACCCCTTGTGTCCAGACGCACAGCCCATACTTCCATTCCTTGTCTCATGGGCTCCCTCCCCCTCCGCTCCCTAGCCTTACCCCACAAGCCCAGCCTGAGATGGGGGCCTGGGCCAGGCGCTTTATTCAGGAGGTGGCCCCAGGAAGACGAAGGGAGGGAGGGGTGCCGCAGGACAGGAGAGACACAGAGTGTGCTTTCGTGAGCAGGTGACTGTGGTAGGCGTCTGGGGCTCCGTCCCACTGGGGACCCTCCAGGGAGCTGTGCACGATGCCCTTGGGACCTGTCCCCAAAGGTGGAGCAGGCTGGGGATAGGGGTCTTCGTCTCTGACCCTCTCCTGAGAGTTGTCACTGGGGTACAGAAAGCAGGTGACTCTAGGGGCCCCCGTGCACGGGCTGAGCTGGAGAATCCCAGGCAGAGGCACTGGGAGGTTGCAGAGGTGGGTGAGGGGGCATGAGCCTCTCCTGGGTGGGGCCCTTCAGCTTTCTGTGGCCTGAGGCTGCCTGTTTCGTGGGCACCTCCATGGCTCTGTCCTCTCTCACACATCCCCCACTGGAGGGCCTAGAGGTGGGGGTGCTTGCCCTCCTTGTTCCCCATTCCTCTTCCAGAACATTCTCCCCCGGCTCTGAACTGGGGCCCGTGGACTCTACTTTCCATGCTGGGGTCATCTACAGACCCCAGGTCATCCCTCATTCCTGGAAAGATTCCATCCCCGCAGTTACTCTCCCTTCCCCTCCCCACATCTGTGTCTGGCCTCCCAGATGTTCACCTCCTCCCCCGCATATCGGTCCCACCTCTGCCTCCATCCCTGCAGCGATTTCCGGTACACTATTCATCCCTTCTACCCAAATCCCCACCCTCTGTCCTTCCCATTCCCCCATGGTCTCCGCCCTCACCCCCTCACCTTTCCACTACGCTCCCCAATGTCTCCGCCCTCACCCCCTCACCTCTGCACTACGCTCCCCATGGTGTCCGCCCTCACCTCCTCACTCTGCACTACCCTCCCCATGGTCTCCGCCCTCACCCCCTCACCTCTGCACTATGCTCCCCATGGTCAC
>JAPYYJ010003300.1:0-11731 GCA_028533885.1 Nasua narica | reverse complement strand
GTGGGGGGTCGGCAGGGGTGGTGAGGGCCTCATGGGGGGGGTGTGTGCTCTGTGCCATCTGCAGAGTGGCACAGGTGTGGGGGCGTCTGTGCACTCCAGCCCTTCCTGCAAGGACAGCCGTGTCAGGCACAAAGCTGGGGGGACACAGTCTCCTAGGCCCTCCGGCTGGGCGGCGGGTTCCTGGCTCCCCCTCAGGGCCTACTTGCTTTGACTGACAGCTGCTGAGAGAAAGCACGAATGACGTACAACACGTGGGGCTACCTGTCACTAGCAAGGTGCGAGTGATGGCTCTGGGGACATTTTCAGAGTTTCTGAAAAGGTAAGTGGAAAGGTGGTCCTTGCCCAGAGAAGGAGGCCTGGGTGGCTGGGTTCACCGAAGCCCAGTTGGAGCCCCCAACCACCGGCCACCAGGTGCTCGGCCAGTTCGGCCGCCAGGAAGGTCCTGGCATCAGCCGTGGGTGCTCCCAGTCTGGCAGGCTTCACCTCCCATGTGGCTTCGGAAATGTCCTATGGCGGCATCGTCTGACATGGGGGCTCTGGCCTCGTGGGCTGTCAAGCTAGTTCAATGGAGAGACCACCATTAAATTTCATTTAATTTTAATTAATTGACCTTTAAACACCACATGGGGCTGGGCTCCCATACTGGACAGCAGGACTGGGATGAGGGAGAAGCCCAGGAGGGGAGTCACGAATGTACAGGGTTGAATTCTGTCCTTATTTAAAATTTGGTGTTTCGCTCATGCTGGATGTTTTGGATTTTTGTTGTTGGGATGATTTTGATTTTTAAAAATATTTCATTCGAATATTATTTTGATTACGGACCCTGGCCAGGGACCCGGTAGATGACCTGCCTCCCCGTTTCCTCTACTTTTCCCTGCCGAACCCTGCACCACATGCCCAGCTCTGCCCCTGCCTCGGGGTTCGGGTGGGGACCCTGCCTCTCTACTGCTGGGCTGGGACTGGGGTCTGTGTTGTGGGCTCCCCCTCCCGTCTCAGATGAAGCACCGTGTAGATCACATCACGAGGCGCCTCTCTCCGGGGCCTTCGGGGTAGCTGTGTTCACCTGTGATGGGCCCCATTGCGGGCCGACATGAAGCAGGTTACTTAAGAGACCAGACGTGGATTTTTCAGTGAAATCAGGCAGGTTTTAAATGTTTAAGAAAATGTGGCTTGGTGGCCAGTTTGATCTGTGTTCTTGGGAATCAGAGAGGTGAGGGCCACCCTTCTTTCCTGCCTTTGAGGAGCAGTGTGCTGTCCCTGACCCTCCCTGCTCTCTGTTCTGGAGGAGCTTCGGTGGACCAGCCCAGGCGTGGTGGACCCCTGAGAGCTCAGCACCCCCAGGCCTCAGCCCGACTCTCTGGGGGGGCCCGCCTGGCTCCGGGAGCAGTGCCTCCCCTCCTTCCCCTTCCTTCACTGCAGGGGGAGAGCGAGTGGGCCTCTCAAACACAGCATTCGGTGCAGTTCCCACATCCACAGGAAAAAACCACTCCCATCCTATTCTGGAAGCATCCACCACAAAGGGTCACCGAGAGCATTAAATGGAAAGGTCCTTAGGAAGCATCTGGCTGCAGGGCCTGGCACAGAGCCAGCCTGGGGAAATCCTTACTGCCTTCCTGGCAACCTCCTTGGTGTCACCCACATGTGTGATTCTGCTAAGGAAGCAGCAGCGAAGTGAGGAGGGAGCAAGTCCTCAGGGCCTGGCTGGGGGGCCGGCCTGGGGCGCCGGGCTGGGAGAGGGGCTCAGCTCCGTGCGCCGCTGCAGGTACCAGGCGGAGGCCGTCCACTTCCTCCAGCAGAACGCTGTCGACGGCGTCTTCCCCGAGGTGCACGTGCTGGCAAACTGCGGCATCCTCAGGTGTGTGCGGGTGCGGCCCGCGTGTGCGTGGGGCCAGTGGGCGTGTCGGGGTGCCGCCTGGATGTGGGTGGGGCCGGAGGGTTGTCATGGGCGTGGCGATGTGGGTGGGGCCAGTGGGTGTGTTCAGGTGTGGTGGGGTGTAGCCGGGTGTGGGTGGGTTAGCGGGTGTGTTGGGGTGTGACAGGGCGTGGCCTGGGCGTGGGGGGGCAGTGGGTGTGTGGGGCGCAGCCTGGATGTGGGCGGGGCTGTGGGTGTGGCCGGATGTGGCCTGGATGTGGGCGGGGCCGGTGGGAGCAGGCCGGCTAGGTGGCAGGTTCATGCGGACCACCTGTGAGAAAAGCGAGGCTCTCACCCCCATATGTGTACAGAACGGCACCATTTCATAGGGGAACGCCAGGTGCCAATAGCACTGGTCGCTGCTGGCAGAGTTTTCCACTGTACGTTTTGCATTTTAAGCCACGTGGATACAACAGTCTATTAATAGGGCTGGAAAAACCAGTGGATGATCAGCCGCAGAAATAGGGGAGCGTCCAAGAGTGCACAGAGGGGCACCCACAGTGTGGGTGGTGTGCAGGCTGGAGCTGTGGTAGGCTCTGGGCCAGGCCCCGCAGACCCCACTGGTTGCCCCCCCAGGAAAACGTGGTGGGAGCTGACCCGGAGACACGTTCCGCCGGCAGACCTGGGCCCTGCAGTGCGAGGCACTATCTGTGACATTGAGGACCACGGCCGGAACCACCTCCTGCCTCGGGTCAGAGCCTTGTGCCAGGTGCTGCCACCCGCTGCCCAGCCCTGGTGCAGGGTCTTTCTGCTCCCAGAGAACCTAGGTGGGAGGCGCCTGCCTGTGTCTCCCTGGGCTTGTGCCCAGCCCAGCAGAGCCTTTGCTGGGGTGACAGGGCAGGGTACTGGTCAGGCCTCTTGCCTTCCCCGGGCCTTCGGAGCAGAAGGGCAGGGCCGGCTTCCCCAGCGGCCTGAGGGAGGGGCCCTGGCCCCTTGCGGGGGCCGGGCCGGGCTGGGCCTCTCCGCCCCTTCCGAGGCCTGGTTCCCTCCTCACTGAGGGCACCTCCCCATGTCCCCCTTTCCTTTCTCCACCTGCGAAACCGCTCTCCTGCCAGGCCAGCTGCGGCCTGACACCTGCTCCCTCTCCCCTGACCCTGGTTCTGCGCCCAGGGCGGGTGAAGTCCCTTCACTGTGTCCCAGAGCCTCTGTGCCTGCCCATCTTTGTCTCCCCTGAGCTGTGGCTGCCCACGCACACCAGAGGATGAAGTCCCTGAGGACACCCAGGGGCTGGTCCCAGAGCTGACGTCTTGAGATGGCAAAGTGGTCTCTGGATGTGGAAATCACAGGAGGGCATTTCCCGTTCAAACTGGAGGTTCAGGGCCCTGTCCTCATGGGGCTTCCGGGTGGAAGATGGGAGGTGGTGGTGGACAGGTCTCCGTTCCTGCAGCTCTATCCAGGGATCCATTTTCCACTGCGGGCGCTGGCTCCTGAGACATCTGCCATTGGGTTTTCCACAGAGATCTGAGTTCCCGGGAAGACTCAGAGAGGTCTTGCCCTCCCAGGATGGCTGACGTGCTGCCTTGCCTCACCCTGGCCCGTGGCAGATCTTACTAATCAATCCAGCATTCCGTTCTGCTCTGGTCCATTTGGAGCCGCAGGGTCCTTCTCTACACAGAGCTCCAGGCAGCCACAGCTCGTGGATTGGACTTGGCACCCTGTTTTACAAATGAGGCAGACGAGGCTGCAGAGGGGCACTGGAGGGCGGGGGTGTAGCGGGCATGGGACTCCCTGGTCCCCTGGTTAAACACCGAGTGGGCCGGCCTTGCCCCCTCTGCCCGTCCCCTCTGGTGTCCACTGAGAACGGAGCGGGCCCTTGTCCCATGTCTCAGGAGTCTGGTCTGGAGGGCGAAGCATCACTGAGGCCCGGTATCAGGCCACGGTCCTGTGGGGACTGGGGGGGAAGGGGAGAGACCCAGGAGGACTTGGGAGGGCTCCAGGGAGGAGCTCAAGTCAAGGGCTGCAGTTTGAATCTGCGGTGCTCCCGGGAGTTGGCAGGGGGAGGGTGGATGGAGCTTGGGACAGTGGATGAGCCGCTGGCTCCCTCAGTGTGGGCCCTTCTGTTCCAGGACTGTGCGCCCAGCGGGGGGGGAGGGGGGCCACAAGACCGCAGGACACTAGGCAAGGGTGGGAGCCAGCCGGGCGCCTCGGGCCTCCATGACGTCTGACCCTCCCATCCTCAGAGTCTGCTGGAGGGCCACTTTGGGAAGAAGGACAAGGATCTGGTTCGATCTCTGCAGTTCCTGTGGCAAGGCTTGGAGGGCTGCCCCAATGTGCGCTCCACTGCCACGTACGAGGTAGGAGGCCGGCTCGGGGGGAACTGACTTGCAGAGAAGCTGAGGCAGGCACCCTGCAACCCGGCGGTTAGGGTTTCCATCCGCCTGCTGGTGGGAGCAGGCCCCTGCCAGGCCCGGGCGAGAGGCAGCTGTGTGGCAGCCCGCCAGCCCTGTCCCCGAGGGCCAGCCAGACCAGGTCCTGGGACAGCTTTCACTCAAGCCTCTCCATCTCTGTCTTTTGGGGGAGCAGAGAACCATGCGACATTTGCACATGGCGGTCTTTGGGGAGTACGTCCAGGCCCTGGGTGACCACCTCAGGACGCTGGAGCCCAGGAAGTGGGAGGGCCTCAGGCTTCAGGTGGAGACAGACACCAGGAATCTGCACGACATCTTCACGAAGCACAGGGTGACCCGTGGGCCCCTCGGGTAGGCCGGGGGCTGGGGGGGCTTTGTTCTCCCTTTCCAGTTCTCATCTCTCCTGGCCCCCTGCCTGGGCTGGAGGTGCTCTCTTCACCTAAACCACACTCAGGCCCGCCAGCCCTGGGCCTCGAGTCCCACACATGAGGCCGGGGCCGCCTGCTTTCACAGCAAAGGCTGAAAGGTGGGGGCGGGGAGGTCGCAAGCTAGGGGAGCCAGCCCCCCTCGCCAGGACAGCCTGTGGGGAGCGCAGGAGGGAACATCAGCGGGACCAGGGAGCCCTGACCAGCAGTGCCGGCCTTGGAGCCTGAGGGGAGACCTGGGGTGTGTGCCCGCACGTGGGGGGGCAGGTGGGCCCTCCTGAGAGAGGAGGCTGGGGGCACGGCGCCTGGGCTCACCCGCAGTGGCTCCCTGCAGGACTTCGGCTTGGCCAACCCGCAGGAGCCTGTCATGGAGGTCTTCCAGTCCGGTGAGGACAAGAGCAGGGAGACTGTGGATGACTGGCTGGCCTCCTTCCGGGACAGATTCCCGGGTTACCTGAGGTATGAGGAAGAATAGGGAATGGGGGGAGGTAGAGAGGGGGAGGGGGAGGCTGCGCAGGTGGGGGTACTGCCAGGGCCCAAGGAGGGGTAAGGCCACGCCAAGGCACAAGCCCCCAGGTGTGGAGGGTCATTCGCTGCCCGGCACTGAGAACCTTAGGCTGGAGTCTCACGGCTCAGTGACCCCCATTCCCAGGGAGGGAAACTGAGGCCAGAGAGCGAGGGTCTTGGCAAGGACTTGCCCAGAGTCCCCAGCAAAACACTGCAGGCAGTGCGGGACCATCACCTGCCCGGGGGTCTTAGGGAGGCTGCTCTCCCTGCCCCTGCTCCCAGGCTTCACTGGGCAGCACCCTCAGAGTGCTCCTGCCCTGCTCCCAGAATTCCCGGCTCCCTGGCAGGCTGCCCAGGGGTCCCCAGAGGGAAGGGTGGGGACTCGGGGAATCTGCTAGTGTCCCAGTTGCCCTGGAAGACAGTGCTCCAGACTTGATTCGCGCACGCTCGCGGGCGCACAGACGGGGGCTCGCGGGCGCACAGAGGCTCCCTCCACGCCCCCCAGCACACAGGACCAGCCACGCAGCTCCGCGGACTTAGAGGAGGAGATCGAGGTCAAGGGAGGCTCCTGCCGCTGCTGCTGCTGCTGCTACCCCAGCTCAGACAAGGTGACACAGGCCGCAAGGCTCCAGGGGAGGCGCTAGGGGAGGGTCTAGCCCCGGGTGGGGTGGCGAGCCGGGTCAAGGGCCGGCGGGAGCACAGTCCAGTCGCTTTCAGGAGACACTGACTCACCTTGTGCCCTAGGCCAGCGGTGCTTAGATATTTTGGTCTCAGGACCCCTTTGCTCCGGATAATTACTAAACTGAAGAACCGCGGCTCATGTGATTATATCTAAGAGTTACCACATTAGAAATTAAAACCAAGCAATGTTTAGTAATTCATTTACAGTACTTGTTAAAAATAGTAGTAATTCATTAAAATAGAAAATTAATCTTTATTAAATACCTATAAACAAAGTGATAATAGATATTATTTACATGTGAATAAATAGATTTGGAAATAAATTAGTATTTATATAAAAATAACACTAACTTAGAAATATTAATTTGTTTTAAAATAATAATAAATCCATAACATATTAACATTATGGCAAATAGTGATTTTTAAGTGAAAAAATTAAGCATTCGCTGAAATAATAACAAACTTAATACGGGTGTCATTGTTTTTTAAGTTTGCAAATGGCTTTGTCTGGCTCCTAGGGGACAGCTAGGTCCTGATGTCCGCTGCCGCGTCCAGCTATCGTGACAGGCTCTGGCGGCAGCGTGCGAGGAAGGCCAGCCTCTCGTAAACTGGTTCCAGTTGGGGAAGGGGAGGGTATCGTCCTGCCTCTTTCAGGTATTTGTTGTTCTTCTTTGATAGCAGACCCAAACCGGACAAGTGGTGGTTGGTTAAAGGTGAGGACGCGCATTCCGAAAGCCTCTGGGTGAAGTTTCGGAACTCCGCTCGCTTTGCTGTAGTAAAACCCGCGGTGGCCTGTCTTTGCTTTGAGCGGCTCTTCTACCCGGACGTGAATTTGTGACATCGAGCGATCCGTCACCTGGCAAACAGCAGTCCACGGAGTGACGCGGACCCAGGCGTCGGCACGTTTTAAAGCGCCGTTGCTGGCGCTGCACCAGTTTCATCAGAAGAGTCTGTAGCGGTTGGGAATCGCAGGCTCACGGTGGAAGACACGAGTTTTCCAGGATCCTGATTTTTGCTTGAGGGCTCAAATTTTTATCATCGGCAACAAATACCGTCTGCTGTTTACTCTGAGGCAGCCAGCCCGCAGCACCCCTTCTCAGGAAGATGCCGCCAACAGCTGAATAGTCTGTTCATTGGTCATTCTTTCAAGTAAAAGTGGTTTTCCAGGGGCGCCTGGGGGGCTCAGCTGGGGAAGCCTCTGCCTTCGGCTCAGCTCATGATCCTGGGGTCCTGGGATGGAGCCTGGTGTCCGGCTCCCTGTTCAGAGCGGGGTCTGCTTCTCCCTCTCCCACTCCCCCTGCTCAAGCTCTCTCTCTCTCGCTCTCAAATAAATAAAATCTTAAAAAAAAAAGCAGTGTCGCATCAAATACATGGCTAGTTCAGCTTGTAACTCAAACAGTGGGTTGCACGGGTGCTTTTGCTCAGGGCAGTCACTGTCATTCACGGGGCAGCTAGGACTGTGCATTTCTTCACGTGGGATGTTAAACATTTGTGTACTCGGGGTTCAGATTTAATAAAAGCAACTATTTTTTTTAAAGATTTTATTTATCCATTAGAGAGAGAGAGAGAGATTGAGAATGAGAGGTGAGAAGGTCAGAGTGAGAAGCCGACTTCCTGCAGAGCCGGGAGTCCGATATGGGACTCGATCCTGGGACTCCAGGATCATGACCTGAGCCGAAGGCAGTTGCTTAACCAACTGAGCCACCCAGGCTCCCTAAAAGCAACTATTTTTACTCTTTTATCAGTACATTTAATTTTATTTTTTTTTAAATAAGATGAATTTTATTTTTGTTTTTATTTCATTTTTTTTGTTTTGTTTTTTAAAGATATTATTTATTTATTTGACAGAGGGAGAGACAGAACACAAGCAGGGGGAGCGGGAGAGGGAGAAGCAGGCTCCCTGCTGGGCAGGGAGCCCTATGTGAGGCTCGATCCCAGGACTCTGGGATCATGACCTGAGCCGAAGGCAGAGGCTTAATGACTGAGCCACGCAGGTGCCCCATCAGCACATTTTAAAGTGAAACTGGATTTTTTTTCCTGTGAGTGCAGGATGGTGAGGGGACTAGAGTTTGCTTTCTCTGCCTTGGCACGGGCCAAGGTTCCAGCAGCTTTGTCCATCCTGTCTTTTGGGCCATGGGTGCAAATGTCCACCCTGAGAAAAGGGTAAACAATGCTTTAGTGTAATGAAAAGAGTTTTGACCTCACAGGTCCCCTGAAGGATCTCAGGGCCCCAGGGTTCCATGGAACGTATTTTGAGAACCACTGGCCTGGCCGCGTGGGGCTCTTCCTCTGCCCATATGCCTGCTGGAGGTTGACTCATCTGAAATTACTGATATTCGAGCATTTTCCCTCCCTCCAATAAAAATGACAAATTCATATGGTTCAAACAGATTGTCTCCACATCTTTGCATGTTCTATTCCCCCCTCCCTGGGGGCCCTTCCCATCTGCTGAAATTCTCCTCCTTCGAGGTCTGGCTCCTAGACTCCCAAGTCTGTGGCTCACTTTCTCCCCTGAAATGCACATCACAGTCTCCCTCTGGCCAAGAGCTGTCTCGTCTGCTCATTGGCAAGTGTCCTGATGGCAGAGGACCAGCCCTGTTTGTCTCTGTCCCCACGGGCTCTGGCAGCGCCCTCACTGCCCTGGACGGAGGTGGAGGCGAGCTCGAGCTTCAGGGAGCCTCGGGCTGTGGAAGTTGTGTGGCTCCCATACCCACAGAGGCGAAGGATCTGGGGGCCCACATGGCGGCCTGATTTCCAGGAGGAAGCCAATCCTGTCGAGTCTGGACTCTTCTATCAGGAGTCCCTGGGGCATTTACCCCAGAAACCCCCAGAAACCCAGCCACGAAGCAACAGGCAGGCCTGGCCTTGCGGGAGGCCACATGCTGCTGTTCCCGCCATCGCCCCCCCCACCCAGGACCCAGCCGATGGCTGGCCCAGCGCCGGACTCAGGATCCCCGCAGCCCAGCCCCGTCGGATGGAGCGTCAGATATAAAGGCCAACACGGCCCGTGGGTGTCTTCATTGCTGGAGACTCGCACGGTGAGGAAGCCCACATAGTTGGTGTCAGAAGAGCCAAGGACAGAGGGACAGTCTTCCCGGAGTCACCTCGGTCACCCACGCCTCCCCGGGGGGACGCGGACACGGTCGCGCCGCCGCCTCCAGGCTGCGTGAATTTGCTGCAGTGAACAGGCCTGCGCTTCACTGGAGTCCAAAGCCGTCAAGTCATTTGTCCTTTTCTTTCCTCTTGTCCTCCTCGACGTCATTCTCCTTTCTGGGAAGTCAGAGTAGCTCCTGCATGGCTGCGTTTAAGGTGGGCTGTGGCCCGGACCCCCCGGCAGGGCTCGCATGCCCGTAGCCCCTCCCCTGCGCTCGGCTGGTACCTCTGCCTGTAGCCCAACACGGGCGGTCCGCGTCCCTATTTCCCTGGTCCCTGGAGAGGCTGAAGAGTTTTCAAATCTGTTTCCAGGCAGAAGAGCCTTTTTGTGTTCAGATTTTGTTTTTTAAGACCCGGTTTTATTGCAGGATATCAAACAATGCTGCCGGTTTGGTCTCTGTTTCTTGGGACTGGTTTAGCCTGCGGCCGGATCGCCTGGCTCGGCCCCTGCACGCCTTGTCCGCTGCCTGCCCCCTTCTTAGGGCCGACGCGCTATTTGGCGTGGAGTCCAAAGGGCCGGGCTCTCGCTCCTCATGTCTGTAGAAAGAAGTGGCTTGTTGGTTCGTTCCCTCCTCTCTCTGTCCTCTGGCCCTCCCTCCACGGGCTGCACCTGCTGGAGAGAAGGGCCAGGCTCTTTCCCGAGCTTCCATCTCGGTGGGTCTCAGCCCATCCTCTTCCTCTCTGAGAACCCCACAAGCACCCTTTGCTCTGACTGTGTCCCGAGGGTGGTTTCCGACCCAGCAGGGAGGACCATGGCTGGCAGGGATCGGGGCCGATGCCTGTGGGCCGTAGAGCCCCAGGTAGGCCGAGGGACTGGTCCCATCTTCCAGCCCAGGGCTGGACCACGGGGAGAGTGCCCTGGGCATGGGGCCGGGTGGGGAGGGTCACTGTATGTGGACTTTCCATTCCAATCACATTATGTAAGGAAGCAATCCAAAAACAAAACAAAAGAAAAAACTCAGGGCGTACATTTTAATTAAAACCATCCTGGGGTGCCTGGGTGGCTCAGTTGGTTGAGCGACTGCCTTTGGCTCAGGTCGTGATCCTTGAGTTCTGGGATGGAGTCCCACCTCGGGCTCCCAGCTCCGCGCGGGGAGTCTGCTTCTTCCTCTAACCTCCTCTCCTCTCATGCTCTCTCTCACTTTCTCTGTCTCTCAAATAAATAAAATCTTAAAAAAAAAAACAAAAAACCATCCTGGACAGAGGCTGGGCAGTTGTAAACGCTGATCCTCTCCTGAGGAAAGTGCCTTCATTCTGGATGTCAGAGTACTCCTGCAAATAGTTTCTTTCTTCCTTCCTTCTTTCTCTCTTTCTCTCTTTCCTTCTTTCTTTCGGTTTTATTTATTTACTTGACAGAGAAGGAACACAAACAGGGGGAGTAAGAGAAGGAGAAACAGGCTTCCTGGTGAGTGGGAGCCCAATGTGGGGCTTGATCCCAGGACCCCAGGATCATGACCTGAGCTGAAGGCAGACTCTTAACAACTGAGTCACACAGGGGCCCCTACAAATAGTTTCTGAAGGACAATGAGCTCCTACAAAAATAAGCAAGCACACACTTTCACAAGGACAGAGGAGCCACGAGCGAGACCCAGCAGGGCCAGCAGATGCCAGGCGGGCCTGCGAAGCCCGGCTCCCTGTTACATTGTGTATCAGACGCGGACCGCGGGGTGTGTACCAATGGGGCCCCGAGAAATAAAACAAGCTTGAAAACATCTGCAGAGGCCAAGGCTGACCCCTGGCACGGGGATTAGCAAGGGTCCTTTGGGACCTCTTGGGGAAGAGAGTCACCAGACGGTGGGATCCTCAGTGTCACGGAAAAACCCCGTTCTAACAGTCTCCCTTCACTGAGCCTCCCGTGTGATGCCGAGGAAGCTCCTGGCTCCGTGTCTCCTTCACAGCAGCCCACTGGGGTGGCCAAGCTTCCAGAAATGCTTCAGGACCCGTCCTGGGTGCTCTCGCCGGGACGCTGGTCCCATAGTGTCACCAGAGGGTGCCCTTACGTCAATGAATGCCCCTTACCCTCGGGACACTCTGTCCCCCGGTCCCTTCCCAGCTGGCTTTCCCCAGTCCCTGCCTCCCCACGTAAGCTGGTCCCCTGGGAGCAGCGACTGTTCGTCCCCTCTTGGGTGTGCCTGACCTGACCCTGCTCGTTGATCTGACGGCGTGAGGGTCGGTGAGGCAGGGGGGCAGACCCCCCAGGGGAGGGAAGCTGCTCCCACTCCGAAGGCTGCCCTCAACAAGTGGTCAAGGAGAGCCTGCCGGTGAGCAGCCTGGTTTCCCCGGAACGTTCCACGGGCGAATTCCGAGGGCTCCTGTGGGATGAGCCCCAGTTGCCGACGTGGGCACCCACTCAGCACCCACTCAGCCCCCAGCAGTACTTTGAATGGGTGCGGGACGTCAGGCTAGGATCTGATCTTACAGTGGCAGAGCTGAAAACGTTACGGCTCTCTTCCATCCAAGTCGGGGCTCTGACAGGGACAGAGCGACTTTCAGACACAGATGGGGATGTTTGGAGGGACGGGCTAAGAATCCTCAAGGCCACATTCCTGAGGGGCCTCTGAGCCTGCTGGAGCCCTCCCCCTTCTGGAGCCTGCAGGAGCCCTCCCCCTTCCTCTGAGAGTCTGCAGAGCCTTCCTCGGGGGCAGGTGCCTTGCGCGATGTCGCCCTCTCTCTCCAGGTGTGTCCCTGCCAGGCCTTAGGGGGTC
>JAPYYJ010000033.1:0-25469 GCA_028533885.1 Nasua narica | reverse complement strand
TTATCCATTCTGCAACCCTGTGCCATTTTATGGGAGCATTTAGGCCGTTCACGTTGAGAGTGATTATTGAAAGATACGTGTTTATTGACATCATGTTGCCTGTGAAGTCCTTGTTTGTATAGATGGAAAATTTCTGTTCTAAGTCACTCATGTGTTCTTTCTGCTTTTATAAAACCCCCTTTAATATTTCCTGGAGTGCCGGCTTGGTGGTTCCATACTCTTTTAATCCTTGCCGGTCTTGGAAGCTCTTTATCTCTCCATCCATTTTGAATGTCAGCCTTGCTGGATAAAGTATTCTTGGCTGCATGTTCTTCTCGTTTAGTGCCCTGAATATATCATGCCAGCCCTTTCTGGCTTGCCAGGTTTCTGTGGACAGGTCTTACGTTATTCTGATGGGCTTTCCTCCATATGTAAGGAATCTCTTTCCCCTAGCTGCCCTCAGGACCTCCTGTCTAAAATTATAATTTGTACATTTTAATATTATGTGTCTTGGTGGTTTTCTAGATTTATTGATCCTGGCAGGTGTCCTTTCTGCCTCTAGGACACGAACACTTGTTCCATTCCCCAGATTGGGGAAATTCTCATGGAGAATCTGGTCAGCTATATCTTCTATTCTTCTGTCCTTCTCTATCCCCTCTGGGATGCCAATGATTCTGACGTTGCAAAGTTTCATGTTGTCATTTATTTCCCTCAGTCTTTTCTCATGGTTCTTGAGCAATTTGTTCCAGCTCTCCTCCTGACCTTTCATCTCAACCATTTTATCCTCTAGATCACTAATTCTATCCTCTGTCTCCATAACTCTAGCTGTTTTGACTATTTAGATTGAATTGGATCTCATTAATAGCGCTTCTTACCTCTGCTATACTGGATCTCATTTCTGCTCTTAGTGATTCTATAATGTTTTGCTCCATCCTAGCCATTGCCTGGTTAATTGTCACCCTGAATTCCCTTTCTGAAATACTGTTGATGTCCATGCCCAATAGTTCTGAAGGAGAGGGTGTAGTCTCTGGGTTTTTCTTCTGTTGGGTGTTCCTCCTCCTAGTCATTTTGATGAGAAGTGGATGAGAGGATGTATAGCTGGATATATCGCCCCCGATCCAGGCAGGGTGCACCCTGGAGGGTTTTGGAGCAATTGGGATTTACCACCATAAAGAAAGAATAAGGATTAAAAAAAGATAGAAGGAGAAAAAGAGGAAATCCCAGCCAGAATGGGCCCCAGAACTAAGGTTTATAAGGTATGCAAACAAGCTGGAACAAACATATAGACCAACACGAATAAATGACAAGATGTAAAAGAACCTAGCAGAATGAACCCCAAGAATAAGATTTATGTAATACCAGAACAAAAGCAAATACGTAGAAACATTGACAGAGGGATAAGATGGGAGGGTGGTTATAACTCCTCGTAGGCGATGAAGGTTATTTCAGGTCCTCCTGGGTTTATACTTGTTTTAAACCTCTCGTTGTAATGTTAAGTAGTTAAAAAAAAAATAAAAGAAAAAAGAAATTTGAAAGCAATGAATACTAAAATAAAATTAAAAAATAGAAAGAGAGAGAGAATAAGAAAAAGAAAACAAAAACAAAAACAAAAAACACTTGTATCTATGAAATATACAGGTTTGAGGGTATTACCAGGAGCTTAATGTATTGATTTTCCCTGGCGCTGGGGGTTTAAAATTTTATGGGACCCTATGGTTATAATCCTTTTGTTTTTTGGCTGGTCTTCTGGGGCAGGGGCCTGCTGCATTGTTTTCCAGTAAGTCTTGCTTGGGTTGAGTCACCCTGCCCCCCAGTCAAGGGGCTGAGCTCTGTGGAAACCAGTTTCTCAGTCTTTTGCTCTCTGAAGGTTTTTGGCCTTTTGTAGCTTTTTCACCTTTTCAGAAAGTCCAAGCAATGAATCTGCCCAGAAGCACTCAGACCTTCGAGTTGCAGGAAGCCCAAGTCTCTGCTCCCCTCTGTGTGGTTCAGAACACACACTTCCCTCCGCAAAATTTCTGCTCACAGAGCAGCCTGTCCAAGGTGGCGCGCGACCACAGCCACCTTTCTGCGGCCCCGAGTGCGGACCCGGGAGGCCTGTGGCGGGCTGGGAAAGTCGCGACCCCAGCTGCCTTTCTGCGGCTCCGCGAGGGGCGCCCAGGGGGTTAGGCTGCTTACCCGCGTTCTCTCCGCGGCTGGTGGGATCACTCAGGCTCTGCAGAGGGCCACGAATGTCACTGTGGCGGGTGCACACAGAGAAAACCTGCGGCTCCTGGACCACCACAGACTCTCTAAAGGCTCTTGCAGGTGCGCGCCCGGCTCACAGGTTGTTGTTGAGAGCGGAAAGCTGCAGGTTCAGGAATCGCGGACTGGATCCCCCCACCTGTCTCACTTTGGGGCGCTCCTTCCTGGGAGAGTGGGTCCAAGCGCCGGTGCCCGCGACCGCCCCCTTCCACTAGTTACTCCTCAGAACTTTTTGCCCTTTTTAAGTGTTTTTAACGGACTCTACGTTAATGCTGGTCCCCTGCCAGCGGGCACTTTCCTTTGGGGTATTACTGTCCTTGGTTAGCTTCTGGTGGCTCCCTCCCCCTTTTGTTTATCCTCCGATATCAGTTCGAGTGTTTCCACTTTGCGTTTACCTCTCCACTGCTGTCTTCTGCTCTCGGAGAGATCCTGGAGTGAGAAATCTTGCTCCTCAGGGTGATTTCATGGGTGTTCAGTGTGTTCTGGTAGATTTCCAGCTCACTTTTGGGGACCGGTTGCTGCAGGATCTCTTACTTCTCTGCCATCTCGTCCCTCTCCCTGATTTGTATTTCTGTTTCTAGTTTTCTGAGTGTTTTTGTCATGAAAGTGTGTTGGGATATGTCAAATGGTTTCTTGCATCAATTGAGAGAATGATTTTTTTTTCTCCTTCTTTTGATTAATATAGCATGTTACATTGATTTAATTATGTCAAAAATCCTTTGGCATATTGTTAGATGCATGGTTCCTGGTATTTCTGTTGAGGATTTTCGTGTCTATGTTTGTAAGGGATAAGGGATAATAATCTCTAATTTTCTTTTCTTGTCCCTACCTGGCTTTGGTATTAGTATAATGCTAGCCTACAATGAGTTAAGAAATGGTCCCTTTTTTTTTTTTTTTGCAAGAGTTTGAGATTAAACGGTCTTAATTATCCTTTAAATGTTTGGTAAAATTAATCAGTCAAGTCTTCTGGTCCTGGTCTTTTTTAAAAATGAATTTAATATCTTTACTTGATAGAAATCCTTTAGGTTTTCTATTTCTTTTGGATTAGTTTGGTAATTGTGTATTTCTAGGAATTTATCCATTTCATGTAATTTATTTTATTTGTTGACTTGAAATTGGTCATAGTATTCTTATAAGTCTTTTTACTTCTATAGGGTTGATAGTAATGTCCCCTTTTTTATTTTTAATTTTAGTTATTTATGTTTTTTCTCTATTAGTCTAATTAAAGATTTGTCAATTTTGCTAAGTTTTTATAGAAACAATGTTTTGTTTCATTGAATTTTTCTACTAACTTCTAGTTTTCAATATCTGCTCTAATTATTATTTAATTTCTTCTACTTTGGATTCAATTTTTCTTTTCATTCTAGTTTTGTAAGATAGATACTTAGATTATTGATTTTAGATCCTTCTTCTTTTCTAATATAGGCATTCAATGCTATAAATTTCCCTCTAAGCACTGCTTTTACTGAATCCCTCAAAAGTTGATGTCATATTTTCATTTGATTATTTGTCAATATCTTAAATTCTCATTCATTTTGCCAAATATAAAATTGTTGATAATATTTATCTCTTGGTACTTTATTTTTTTTAAGATTTTTTTATTCATTTGAGAGAGAGAGCAAGAGTGGGAGCAGGGGTGAGGGGAGAGAGTGAGGGGCAGAGGGAGAGAGAGAGAAGCAGACTCGGGCACTGAGGCATTGAGTAGGGAACTTGATGCAGGCTCTCTCCCAGGCACCTGAGATCATGTTCTGAGCCAAATGCAGCTGCTTAACTGACTGAGCCACCCAGGTGATCTCTCTCAGCACTTTAAATACATATGTAAACTTACTGCCCTCTGTTTCTGATGAAAAACCAGTTATTAATCTTTTTGAAGATCCCTTGTGCATGACAAGGCACTTGTTCTTTGTTGTTTTCAAGATTCCATGTCTTTGTCTTTTAACAGTTTAATTATTAAAAAAATAATTATATTTTGATACACATCTCTTTGTGATCATTCTGCTTGTTTGATGAGTTAATATGTAAAATTCATGTTTTTTTTAATCAAATTTGGTTTGTTTCTGGTCACTATTTCTTTAAATATTCTTCTGTCCTTTTCTCCATCTTCTCTCCTTCTGAGACTCCCATAGTGAGTATTTTATTTTATGACATACTCCCTATTCCTTAGTCTTGGTTCACATTTCTTCATCCTTTTTTCTTCTTTCTCTTCAAACTGGAAAATTTTTATCATTCTGTATCAAGTTTAGTTGTTTTTTCTTCTGCCTGTTTAACTCTGCTGTGGAATGCCTCAAGGAATTTTAAGTTTTAGTCAGTTTGCTTTTCAGGTATAGGATTTTTATTTGGTTCCTTTTTTATAATTTCTATTGCTTTATTGATATTCTCATCTTACTCACCTGTCATTTGACGTTTCTTTTAGTTTTTCATTTACAGCTTTTTTTTAGTTTTTGTTTTGTTTCATTTAATAGTTGATTTAAAGCATTTGTGCAGAAAATCCAATGTCTGGTCTTCCTGAGGAATGGTTGTTGTCATTTTTTTACCTTTAATGGATCAGATTTTCCTGGCGTATTTTGTATGTTTTGTGATCTTATTTTTAAAATGAAATATTTAGATATTATAGTGTGATAAATCTGGCAGTCAAATTCTCCCTACTCCTCCCTACTCCTCAACAATGTTATTGTTGATAGCATAGGCTGCAGTTTTCTGTTTAATAACTTTTCCAAATTATTTTTGCAAAGGACTATATTTCTTGGTGTATGTGGTCAGTGAATTCTCTGTTCATTTAGCTTGTGTTCAACTATTGTTTTGATAAATATTTCTTTGGATGCTTGGAACAAAACAACAACAAAATACATTCTCTGTCTTTGACAATGGCTTCCTTTAGCACTTGGCCCGATGGTTTACCTTTCTGCTTTAGACTTCATTTTCTGCTTGGCCCAAACCTAGAGATCAGCCAGTTGTACACATTTGGAGTTCTTTCTGGTCTTTTCTGACTGTATTCTGTCTTGGGCATGTGCATGGCCTCTCAAATTCCCTAGTATATATAGGTGTTTCTAAATGCTCTACTTTTTCAAAGAAACCATCTCCTCAGATTTTCTTTTCAGGCTTTAGTCTATTGCATAATTCAACTATAATCATTTGCCTCAGATGGCTTCAAGTTTTTCATTTGACTAATAATGTTTTCAAGCAATGCCTATTGTCCACCCTGAGTGAGTCCTAAGTTAGATGAAACAGAGATAAGCACCTTGCCTAAGTCCTTCATGTAGTCCCTAGATGGATTTGAAGAGGACAGCATAATAATTGAGAATAAGATCCGCTATACTTCCTCTGAAGCCAGGAACCAACAGAAGCATTGTCTTCTGTCTTCAGGACTGCTGCTGATCTGGAAAGAGGGTATGATGAAAGCAAGTAAAATATGCCACATAGCTACCCTACTATCTCTAAGTTGCCTCTTTCTTGATTCAGCATTTGCTTGGCTGTATATCTTTTACTGTTTTCTGATAAAGTTGATCCTGACTATTTCTACTTCTGTTTCTATGTGGATGTGAAGAAATGAGTATTTGGAGCTGTCCACTTCACCATTGTGTTCTCCTCATAATTTTAAAGTATCTTTGTTTTCCCCAAAAAATCTAGAGTAATTTATTAATCATTTGAATTACAATGGCTCTTTGAATCCCTACAAGATTCTGATCACAATCTAGTGTGTTTCATAGCTATATATGCACCCAGACAGTAGATTGAAGGTCCTTTAGGAACATTAATTTTTTCTAACTTATCTTTTCCATTCATATTACCTAACACATGGTTGGGCTACAAAGGATATCCGATGGTGAATTAATTTTCATACCCTTACATATGTTAGAAAGTAGTTAGTATAACTTTCTAACATCAGTTAAACATGAGTTTCCCAGATAAACTGAAAAAAAAATGGAAAATGTGTATAAGTATTAAACTCTAATTGGTACAGTTTACTATAGTCTATTGCCTTAGCAATGTAGAATCAAAATAACTGATCAATTCTGTCCTCTATTATACCAAAACAATATTTAATGTTTATTATCAAACTTATGATAAGCTCCTACTATAAATAATATGAACATTTTAATTTTTAAAAATAGCTATATGCACACTTATTAAAATCACTCAGCATATCCTTTATGGATTCTCTATTTTCTTATCATAAAATCTGTAGATTTCATGCACACCCCAGTAAGTTGTTTAATCACTTGCAACTAAAAATAGGTATCATTAACTCAATTATATTACCCTAATTGTTACTGTTTGCAAAGTGTATTGCTTTGGACTGAACAGTTCTTGGCTCAAAGTGTTATCTCCTCCTCGTCCTTATGCCTACATTTTCTTTAATCATCAGCAATAATGTCAAAGTTACCTCTGTTTTCTTTGTAGACTGAATTAGCTGACCCTCCTTGAGCCTCCATAGCATCATGAACTAAATTTATACTTTTTTATTCTATCTTATCCTATTTGCTTATTGTTTAATTATCAAAAAGATGGACTCTGGTACCAGAATTCCTAGTTTGGAATTCTGACTTTGCCACTCAACTAGTGTCATAACACTGGAAAATTATTTTGTCTGTGTTTTAGTTCTCTCAGCCATAACATAGTTGGTATAATAGCACCTATTTTATACATAAGCTTAAGAAAATTAAGTGAGTTGACATATATTAAAGGCTATGTGAATGTTAGCTATAAAATAATTATAATATATATGTAATATAGTAATATCATCCTCATCCTCTTTATATTTGGAGTCCTTGAGGACCATTACCATATATTTTATCTGTATAGATTTGGAACCAAGCCAAAGGTCATATATAAAATAGTTTTTCAATAAATATTTCAAAAATACTAAATAAATGGAATTTATAGCCTAAAATCAGGCCTCTTATTTGTAGTTTTTGAATCAGTTACTGACGCAATCACCAATTCTTCCCAATCAAAATTGTCAGCATCATAGAAAATGGCACGAACCTCTCCTTGTGCCTGAGCAATATATTTAATTAGACCCAAGTCTTGAGATACCAGTTTCTCTTCTCTCAAACCTATTCTCTTACCTTGTCTTGAATTGGGAGCATATAACTTCTCAGACCAAAGATTTCCTTCCTGTATTGACCCTTGAACAGTCTGCTGGTCTTAGTCTCTCTCCAGTCTCAGTCTAAGATATGTGTCTTCTATTTATTGACAGCCCACCTGTTCCAAAGTCTTCCCAAACCAATGAAGCCAAGTGTACTCCTTTTGCACCCATTTGGCTCCCTTGTTCTATTATGTTTATTGTATGAAGTTTATTTGTGTATAAGTTTCACTACTGTGTGAAGTTCTTGAAAACAAGAAATAGATGATAGATAGATATTGAAGTAAATATCATGCACTTCTGTTTTCCAAGAATTTACCATTTGCTTGGCCTAAAGTAGAGGAAAAATAGATTCATTGAATTAAAGTGTTAAGAAATGCACTAATGTCCCTCTTGATAATTAGTAATTTATGTCTCTTTATTCCACTACATAATATTATAGAACTTGTAATTTTATGCTGCAAATATAGTATTTGTCTATTAATTTTTATTTTCTAGTTTGCAAGGAAAGTAATAGCTACTTATCATGGTCTATTATATTATTTTGAACTATTATTGTTTTGGCTTTCTGCTTTGGTGCATGATTTTCATAAAGTTAACACTGAAATTTTAATAAATCTGATATATTTAGTCTTTTCAAAAAAAATAGTATCAATTTAAATACCATTTTATTCTTCTACCCTTGGAACATTGCCTTCAGGATAGTTTTTTAGAGATACCTACTCTTACAGAATATATCTCTCATGAGAATAACAAGTACAATTCAAAAACATTACAGGGTATATTTATAAAATTTATGACTGCATTTTTAAATACTATCTTGTAATTTTAACACCTTTATGTTATATTGAACTAATAAAAAGAGAACAGGCAGTACAATTCTGAGAGTTTCTATTATGTTTTATATTCCTTGAGCATAAAAAAAAATTTAACCACTAGGATTCTGGAATGTTATTCTTAAATGATGCAGTAGATATACTGATAATGTACAAATTTAAGCTTAAAATCACTGGGAAACATATTAAAATGTTAATTGTAGCTAATCATAAGAAAGTTATTTCATCATAAAAATGGATTCTTTGTTTCTTATCTTCTGGGTTTTTTGGCTTGTTTGTTTTTAAAAATGATTAATCGAGTTCTAGAAAGTAGCTTCAATCTATTTTTCTCATTTTCTCAATTATTTTTGTAAAAACAGCTATAGGTTCTACTTAACAGTGAATTGTTTTGAAAATTGCAGCTCTTTTAAGGTTAAGGTTTGAATGTTAGAAATATAAACTCTTTTTTTTATTTAATTGAATTTATTTTATTTTATTTTACCCCTCCTCTAAATTAATTAATCTATATATCCATCTATTTATTTATTTTTATTAACATATAATGTATTATTTGCCCCAGGGTACATGTCTGTGAATCATCAGGCTTACACATTTCACAGCACTTACAATAGCACATACCCTCCTCAATGTTCATAACCCAGCCACCCTATCCCTTCCCCTCTACCCCCAGCCACCCTCAGTTCACTTCATGAGTTTAGGAGTTTCTTATGGTTTATCTCCTTCTCCATCCCATCTTGTTTCATTTCCCTCTCCAACCCCCCCACGACCCCCTGCCCTGCCTCTCAAATTCTTCATATCAGAGAGATCATATGATAATTGTCTTTCTCTGACTTATTTCGCTTAGCATAATACCCTCTAGTTCCATCCACATTATTGCAAATGGCAAGATTTCGTTTCTCTTGATGGCTGCATAGTATTCCATTGTGTGTGTGTGTGTGTGTGTGTGTGTGTGTGTGTGTGTGTGTGTGTGTGTGTGTGTATACCACATTTCTTTATCCACTCATCTATTGATGGACATCTAGGTTCTTTCCATAGTTTGGCTACTGTGGACATTGCTGCTATAAAGATTTGAATGCACGTGCTCCTTCAAATCACTACATTTGAATCTTTAGGGTAAATACCCAGTAGTGCGATTGCTGGGTCGTAGGGTAGCTCTATTTTCAACATTTTGAGGAACCTCTATACAGTTTTCCAGAGTGGCTGTACCAGCTTGCATTCCCACCAACAGTGTAGGAAGGTTCCCCTTTCTCCGAATCCTCGCCAACATCCGTCGTTCCCTGACTTGCTGATTTTAGCCATTCTGACTGGTGTGAGGTGGTATCTCACTGTGGTTTTGATTTGTATTTCTCTGATGCCGAGTGGTATTGAGCACTTTTTCATGTGTCTTTTGGCCATTTGGATGTCCTCTTTGCTGAAATGTCTGTTCATATCTTCTGCCCATTTCTTGATCGAATTATTTGGTCTTTGTGTCCTGAGTTTCAGAAGTTCTTTATAGATTTTGTATACTATCCCTTTATCTGATATGTCATTTGTGAATATCTTCTCCCATTCTGTCAGTTGTCTTTTGGTTTTTTTGACTGTTTCCTTTGCTGTGCAAAAGCTTTTGATCTTGATCAAGTCCCAATAGTTCATTTTTGCCCTTGCTTCCCTTGCCTTTGGTGATATTTCTAGGAAAAAGTTGCTGTGGCTGAGGTTGAAGAGGTTGCTGCCTGTGTTCTCCTCAAGAATTTTGGTGGAGTCCTGTCTCACATTGAGGTCTTTCATTCATTTTGAGTCTATTTTTGTGTGTAGTGTAAGGAAATGGTCCAGTTTTGTTGTTCCGCATGTGGCTGTCCAGTTTTCCCAACACCATTTTTTGAAAAGACTGTGTTTTTCCATTAGATATTCTTTCCTGCCTTGTCGAAGATTAGTTGACCATAGAATTGGGGGTCCATTTCTGGGCTTTCTGTTTTATTTGTTTTATTTTGCTTTTCTCAGTATTATTTATCAGCTCTATTGATCTATGTGTCTGTTTTTGTGCCAGTGCCACACTGTCTTGATGATTACAGCTTTGTAATAGAGATTGAAGCCTGGAATTGAGATGCCGCCAACTTTGGTCTTCTTTTTCAACATTCTTTTGGATATTTGTGGTCTTTTCTGGTTCCATATAAATTTTAGGATTATCTGTTCCATTTCTTTGAAATAAATTGATGGTATTTTGATAGGGATTGCATTAAATGTGTAGATTGCTTTAGGTAGCATAGACATTTTCACAATATTTGTTCTTCCAATCCATGAGCATGGAACGTTTTTCTGTTTCTTTGTGTCTTCCTCAATTTCTTTCATGAGCACTTTATAGTTTTCTGAGTACAGATTCTTTGTCTCTTTGGTTAGGTTTATTCCTAGGTATCTTATGGTTTTGGGTGCAATTGTAAATGGATTCCACCCCTTAATTTCTCTTTCTTCTGTTTTGCTGTTTGTGTATAGAAATGCAACTGATTTCTGTGCATTAATTTTATATCCTGACACTTTACTGAATTCCTGTATGAGTTCTAGCAGTCTTGGAGTGGAGTCTTTTGGGTTTTCCACATAAAGTATCATACCATCTGTAAGGAGTGAGAGTTTGACTTCTTCTTTGCCAATTTGGATGCCTTTTATTTCTTGTTGTTGTCTGATTGCTGAGGCTAGGACTTCTAGTACTATGTTGAATAGCAGTGGAGATAGTGGGCATCCCTGCCGTGTTCCTGATCTCAGGATGGTATTCGCTGTGGGTTTTTCATAGATAGCTTTGATGATGTTGAGGAATGTATCCTCTATGCCTACACTGTGAAGAGTTTTGATCAAGAAAGGATGTTGTACTTTGTCAAATGCTTTTTCAGCATCAATGAGAGTATCATATGGTTTTTGTTCTTTCTTTTATTTATGTATTGTATCACATGGATTGATTTGCGGATGTTGAAATCAGACTCTATTTATGACATTTTACTAATGTCCATATTGACTAGGTCCCTAGCTGTTGGTACTGCTTCTTGTTCTTTTTTTGTGTGTGTGTGGTGAGTTTTTCTGCCTTGTTATTTTATGGAGATAAGAATAGATGAGTGAGAAAGCAAAATACTAAAAGGGTAGCAATGACCCCAGAAAAATCTGAAGAGAGCTGAAACCAGGGGTTGAAGAAAAAAGAGGAGGGGGCAGCAGAAAAAAGAGAAAAAAATTAAAATTAAATAAAAAAGAGAAAAAGAAATATATATATTAGACTTATAATTAGAACAGAGCACCACACCTGATTTGGGGTGTTTTTGGTCTGTTAGAAGAAACTACCTCCCAAAATTTTAAAGAAAGAAAAAACTTATAAATATACAAAAATAAGGATAAACACTATGAAGGGATGGAATATGAGTGTAAAGATGAAAATTAAAATTATTCTAAAAAAAGGATTGATAAGAGGTTGGTTGGAAAAAGAGAAAAAAAAAGAATAAAAGAAGAAAGAATGTAATCAGGCTAGAGACTAGAATCAAGCGTGTACTAGATTTAGTGTATATTTTGATCTATTAGAAGAAATTGTATCTCAAAATTTTAAAGAAAAAAAACCAATATGTATACAAAAAATAAGGTTAAATACAATGAGGGAATAAAATATGAATGTAACAGTGAAAACTAGAAAATATTTTTATTTTTTTAAAAGATTTTATTTATTTATTTGATATGTGTAGAGAGATCACAAGTAGGCGGAGAGGCAGGCAGAGAGAGAGAGGAGGAAGCAGGCTCCCTGCTGAGCAGAGAGCCCGATGTGGGGCTTGATCCCAGGACCCTGAGATCATGACCTGAGCCAAAGGCAGAGGCTTTAGCCCACTGAGCCACCCAGGCGCCCCTAGAAAAGATTTTTAAAAAGGTATTGATAAGATACTAGTTAAAAAATGCCAAAATAGGAAAGAGGAAAAATAAAATAAAAAATAAAACAAGAAAACAAAATTTAAAAAGTTCAACTCTGAAACACTAAAAGGATTATGAGGGAAAAAGCTATGAATTCTATGTGTTGCTTTTTTTTTTTTTTCCTAGCTCTGGAGTTCCACAGTTTTCACTGATTGTTGAACTTGGTCTTGGCTGGATATTCTTGCCGATCTTATGGGGGATTGGCCTGTTTCCATGATTCTCAAATGTCTTTGCCCGAGGCAGAATTGCCCTGCCCTTGCCAGGGGCTGGGCTAAGTCATTTTTTCCATTCGCTCTTAGAAGCTTTTGTTCCCTCAATACTTTCTGTACTCTCCTGGAGGCCGGGAATGAAAATGACGGCCTCCCAGTCGCTGGCCCGGAGGAGCCGAGCGCACCTGGGGCCCTACTCCTCAGTGCGCCCTCAGAGAAAAGCAGTCATTCCTGTCTCCCTGGTCTTCCGCCTCACTCCGAGCTCACCCGGCCTGTCACCGAGTGTTTCTGTCTCTGGCGCACGGCCCCGTCTGGAGTCTCCAAACCCAGCTGATTGCTGCTGTGCGCTCCTGTGCTGCTCCTCCTGAAGGAGGAAGAAAGCGGTCTCTCTGGATCTGCCCTTTGTGGGGTCCCTGCTCAAGGAGTGGTGGCCTGTCTGTGCCTTGGATCATGGTCTAAGGTAAGCCAGAGCTGAGAGTCCACTGCATGGCTCCATCTCTGCTGTTGGCTTCCCCAGTCAGATACCTGGGGGCTCTGCCATCCTCAGACACCCTCAGTCCCTCTGTGACCCCACGGGTTCTGAAACCACACTGTTCCCATGAGGGCTACCCTCCCCCCCCATTAGCCTCTGCAGTGATATCCTTCAGCAGAGCAGACTTCTAAAAGTTCCGATTTTGTGCTCCGCTGCTCTGCGGCTGCTGGGAGCTGGCCCTTTCCCCTGCAGTCTCTCTTCCTGTCAGTTTGGATTCACTTTTCCACACACCCTACCTTCCAGAAATTAGTCAATTTTCTGCTCCTAGTATTGCTGTTCTTCCTCTCTTCTATCTCCTGTTGAGTTTGCAGGCATTTAGAATGGTTTGATAACTATCCAGCTGAACTTCTGGGATCCGACACTATCTCAGCCTCCTACTCCTCTGTCATCTTGCTCCTCCCCCTAAATATAAATTCTTAACATAAGAAAATAACATTATCCACATTATAAAACCACAAAGATCATTTTATTCATTAAGACTGAAATCATTATTATCTTTTAATAATATTTATTCACAAGGCATTGACAAATTTAAAGGAATCTAATTTTATTCATTTGATTCTCAAAATTGGTTAGCTTTATTGATAATTTGTCCATATTTTTTTAGACAGTGAATACTTGTCATTTTAGAAAAACAAATTTAAGGAAGAAAATCTCAATAATTCTGCTTATAGTGGTTTGGTTGGAGAAAAAGAAAGTAGTGAGGGAAAGTAACTTAAGATGCCCCATTCATCATTTTAACCATTTAAAATATTTTGTAGAACTCCTAAAAAAACATATGGAGGAGGTAAAAACTTTTACTTATATTCCTGCCTTCAATATCTGGAAGGAAACTAAAAAGAACAAAAGATATCATAGATAATTTATCTTTAGTATACAAGCATAATTATAAACAAACAAAACAAAAGAACTATGAAGGATTTTCCAAAATGGTGGAATTTAAACCAAAATAATGAAGGATATTGAGAACATGCATATACCTCCTTAAGTATTGGGAAGCTTGTAAATTTCTCTGATAGTTTAAAACTCATGAAAAGCCCACTGGCCAATCCTTTAAGGAAACTTACCCTAGGGATTAGGGTGAACTAAAAGAGAATAGAAAATGTTCTTATTTGGACTGAAACCCATATCACAAGATAGAGAAGTAGTAGCTAAAGGAAAAATCATGCAGATATGCCATGTTCATCATCTGTGACATACTTCTAACCTGAAGGAAATTGCCAAAGGTGAGCTGTGGTCTATGATGGACATAAAGAGAAATATTCAGATGATCACCAAAGAGAGCTCTACAAAGGTATAAAGGCTGAAAACAGTGAAAGATTATAGGAAGACAGAGAACATAGTAGTATTGTTAGCAAGACTGAGAGAATCAGAATTGAAAATACTGGCTGCTCCATCTTATGTTTCCAACTCCCTCCATATTTTCAAAACAAAACAAAATAAAAAAAAAAAACAAAACAAGATAGAATAGTCACTCAAAGCTGAATAAAGACTACCTATGAATTGTCAGGGTATCTTTGAAGTAGGACGAAATGCTAGTGTCTACATTCTTTAATCTCTCAAATGAGAAACATCTATATATAAAACTCAAATATTGGGAAAAATATGTATATTTTAAATTTTATTTCCTTTTTAAAAAGATTTTATTTGTTTATTTGAGAGAAAGAGGGAGGGAGCACAAGCAAAAAGAGAGGGAGAAGCAGACTTCCCACTAAACAGGGAGCCCAATGCGGAGCTTGATTCCAGGACCACCCGATCATGACCTGAGCCAAAGACAGATGCTTAATTGACTGAGCCACCCAGGTGTCCCAGTATATTTTTTAAATTATAAAGACCTTATTTTTTTTACAGCAGCTTTAGGTTACCCAAAAAAGTGAGATGAAGGTACAGAGTTCTCCTTACCTCATTCCACCACACATGCGTAGCCTCCCCTGTTATTCTCTTTCCCCAATAGAGTAGTACATATTTTTTACCAAGAATGAGCCCTACATTGACACATCATAGTCACTCTAAGTTCATAGGTTATCTGAAGGTTCTTAGGGTTAACTTCGAATGTTGTATGTTCTACGGGTTTGGACAAACGGGTTTGGATAATGACATGTTTCCATCATTATAATATACAGAGTATTTTCACTACCCTTAAAAGCTTTTGTGCTCCACCTATTCACTTCTCCCCTGACTATCCCTAGTAAACATTAATCTGTTTAATTATCTCCATAGTTTTGCTTTTTCCAGAATTTCATATAGTTAGAATCCTATAGTATGCAGCCTTCTTATATTGGCTTCTTTCACTTTGTAATATGCAATTACATTTCCCCATATCTTTTCATGGCTTTCTAGCTCATTTTGTTTTAGCACTAAATAATATTCCATTATTTGGTTGTACCAGTTTATTTATCTATTCACATCTTAGTTGTTTCTAAGTTTGGACAATTATGAATAAAACTGCTATAAGCATCAGATGGCAGGTTTTTTTTTATGTGGACACAGTTTTCACTTCCTTTGGGTAAATACCAAAGAGAATGATCCTAGATCGTATGGCAAGATTATACTTTTAAAAGAAACCTCTAAATTGTCTTTCAAATTTGCTGTACTACTTTGCATTCCAACCGGCAATGTATAGGAGTGTTTTTTCTCCACACAGTTTTTAAAGTTTAATTTCACATTTATTAATATTGTTGTGTGAATGTGTATGTGGTTGTGTGTGTGTGATTTTGAGAGTGTATAAAGGTTATTTACAAAAATTGTCTGGATTCCAGCAGTTGTATTTTCATTTGTTCTCTTTCAGGTCTTTTTACCTCTTTCAAAGTCAAGTAAAAAAAAATAAGTAAGGATGGCCTTATTGTTTAAAAATACTTTTTATTTATCTTTCTATCTATTTATATGCAAAAATAAATTCTTGGGATTACATTTAGTGGATATAGTAATGATTATTAATAGAGGTAACATTTGGAGTGACTTTTTATGTTTTATACCTTATAACTAATTCTCTATCACAGTCTCCTAATTTGTTTAAAAAAAAAAGAAGTTTGTCTCTGGATTTCACCTTGATGAAGCTTTTGTATTCTTTCCCCATACTGTCTTCATTTTTGACAATTTCCACATTCCCTGTCATCCAACATTTCAACCTTCCCTCATGCTACCCATAGGTGTGCCCCAGTTTCATAGAATAGCTTTTGATAATATTTCCTTAGCTCCTTTTACCCTACCATATCACCAAAGTCTTCTCCTCTCTGACACGATAATAAGAAAGAAAGGACATAGAATATAGACTGGGAATACTGAAGGACACACACAGAAGGGATTAGGAACACAGGGAAAAAACTTATTCCTGGAGGAGGGACAGAAACCCCTGTTAAGGCCACCCTCCTGGGACAACAGTCCCTCTTTTGCTTCACTCTTTTTCCTTTTCTTCTTTGTCCCACAATTTAACAATACCTTTGCTCCACCTCTGACAGGATAATTAAAAGCCAATAAAGCTGGTTGCTTGTGTTTCTGCTGACATTTATTCTTATAAGGTCTAATGGTCTATTTCTAAATATTTCTCAAGGTATTTCCTCAAGACACTTTCTAATCTAAGAGGATTTATGGAGCAGATTGATTATGTCTAATCAGTTATTACATATAATCATTCTTACATCTCTGACTTCTAGAATTTCTCATAGTTTGTATACATGCTAGCTATGGTGAATACTAATGCTTTCTATTTTTCCACCAAAAGCACCCAAAGAAATTTCAATGAATAAAGTCCCCAAAGGACAAGTTGCATAGTTAAATTTCCATTTATCATTGTTGTTATAAATTTGAAGTCCAAATTTTCATTTCAATTCCTTATACCTTATGATTATTTCCTATCCATATAGAAAAAAAAAAGTAAATTTTTTTTTTCTAAAAGAAGAACAGAGTGACGGAAATAAAAGGCGTAAGAATGTGTCACTAGAAATTTATAAGACACCAACAGTGGGAAGATGAATAGTTAACTCAAGAATGAGGCAGTCTGTTAATAAGAATCTACTGAATACTTACTCTTTGCCCAGAAGTAAAATTAAAGCAATGAACAATGTTTTACTTTTATTTTAAATTCAACGGGGGAATGAAACACAGGTAGAAGTAAGAGAGATGAGGCCCTCTTTCAATAGCAGGTTAGAAAAGTCCCAAAGTATAGCCAAGCCAAGTCCAAATGTGTGAGGTATCAAAACACAAGTCAGTCATGAATGGACAAGCTCAGTGATGAATAATCTGGTAGCTGGTATTTGGAGCCTAAAAACTATCTTGGATTATTATCAATCTCCATAATGCTCAGATAGGGAAATGTCGGAAAGGTAAACTTACTGTGGGTGGAGATGTGCTTTGGAAATATAAACAATGTAATCAGTAATATTGTTATGGTTCAATAAGATTCAGTAATTGATAAATTGCCATGGTAATGAAGAATTCATTAATACAAGTGAAGTAAATTTGTAAGCATGTAGTGATGGTCTATTAGGTTTAAAACTCTGTAGGAAGCATTAAGAGAGACAAGTTGAGGGGAAAAGGTATGATTCTCTAATATACTTAGTGAAAATTAATAATTTGAGATTATAAAAGCCATTGTAAGATAGAATTGCAACAACAACATCCAAAACCAATAAACAATAAGAACAATAAAAATAATATCACAGGTAGCTTTAGTACCCTTAGGCATTGCTACTTTTGTTTAGAAATTTTGTTTCAAATATATTTAAAGTATTTTAATGTTTTCACTACTTCCTTTATTATAAAGGATCTCATTTGTCTGTGAGTTATGGTCAACCAGAGCGGGTGCTCTTTGGCCTGATTTCCATTGTACCAAGAGCAAGGAGCTTGAATGGACTAGTCTAGTCTTTGCCATATTGAGTCAGTTCCCTTCTTGAGCTCTTTGGGGAGCAAGGAGAGTGTAGGTGGGGATAAATAATGTGCTCTTCCCAGCCTCTGCCCTGCTGTCCTCTTCTGACCTCACCATTTATGAATATGCAGAGACTGGTGGCAAGTGTGGGAGAGCTCCTCTTCCTCCTTCTTCATGTTCTCACCCATCGCCAAGGTATGGGCCTCTCCAGGCCTCATGGATATGGGTTACTTATGTTTTTGGCTCAAGCTTCCATCTCTATCTTATTACCTGTCCTGGTGCTAAAATTCTGAAAATATATTTATATTTAGAATATATCTATTCTTTTTTTAAAGACTTTATTTATATGAGAAACAGAGAGAGAGTGAGAGAGCACAAGCAAGGGAGAGTTGCAAAGGAGAGGGAGAAGCAGTCTCCCTGCTGAGTGGGGAGTCCTGTGATCTCAGGACCCTGGGATCATGACCTGAGCTGCCAAAGGCAGATGCTTAAAAGCCACATGGGCACACCTAGAATATATGTATTCTGAAATCATTTATAAACTATATACATTTTAGGGTTCATGGATGCCATTTAGGCAAGTACACTGCATCACAGATCCACAAAAACACTTTTACAGATAGTTTGAAATGTCCTACATTAGCAAATGTTTTGAGAATTTGTATTATCATTTTCCCTAAATGTCAATGGTTGAATTTACAAAGAGGTCTCTTTTTTTTTCCCCAGAGGTCTCTTTTTAATAGTTATCATTTAGTGATACGACTGGTATATCAGATGTTTAATAGTTTTTTCCTCTTTTAATCTGCATACCATTGGTACTTTTTTCTATTTATAAAGTTTGAAGAAACTTAGGTTCATTACATTTATTAAATAAGATTATAAAAGTATTTAAAGTGTTTAAAGTGGTGGGATTCATATCCAAATCTCTTCAGTCTAAAGCCCAAAATTATTTCCCATACCACTGAAAGAAACACTATGAAACAAAATAAAATTGTATTTAGATATGTAGTCTATAGTGCCAGAATTCAGTCATATAATTCTATATTAATTCTATATTAATTCACAGTCATATAATTCTATCTATATTTAATTCTAAATTAATAATTCTATATTAATACATGAAAAAATTTAGAGAATATAGAAAATAAGAATGTGAAGCTATTGTTTTAAGGACATCTATTTTTAAGAAACTGAACCAACCAAAATATATTTAGTATTTCCTCTTTAAGAGATGATGTTTTGTGATTTTGGATAAGAGGTAGCTGCTACTTCAGAATAAATAGTTATACTCCTTGGAGAAGATATTTGTCTGACTCATTAAAATAGCTATTGCTTATGTGACTTGGTTTGCTGAATGGAATTCGTTCTTCTTCATTTTTTGTTTGTTTGTTTGTTTGTTTGTTTTTCCAGAAAGGAAAGAGCTAGTGGTAATTAGAACCCATGTTTAACCTACATTTGACCTAAAATTCTATTTCCAAGGAAACTGGACTCTGGCTCCAAAACCATAAATTTGGAGCCATAAAACCAGCAGAAAGCATAAAATATAGTCAATTTTAATCAACGTAAATTACACTTATAGAAGAGATGTGGATATGCAACCAATAGTCATATAATTTTTCAGAAAGGTACCCTTGGAGTAAATTCTTATGGTCAAAATTTAATGAATGAGATTCCAATGCACTTTTCAAATGAAAAAGCTGAATGATCTATTAATTTTATAAGTATTATGTTTTATTTAATTGAGTAACAGACCTGTTATTTTCATTTCATCTGTCCTTGGAAACTTCTGGGGATATTGCTATCTTTGCCTATTTTAAATCCTGTGAATGAATTTCTATATCAAGGAAAAGAAAACAGTATTAAAACTTAATTTGCAAGATAATAGTTTTTAAAGTATATATGATCATGGTAAAAAGATAAATTGTAAACATAACAAAATTTAACCTTTGACAATGTTACTGCTTGTTAACATTAAACCATAGTAATTGTTTTCTTAATCATTATGTTATCAGTCTATCATTCTTCATTTCTGATGAATACTAATTTAGGTTTTTACTCATAGTTTTATCACTGTTCCTAATCTTCCCTGAATTAATAAGAAAAAAAGTTTAAATGTCATAATTCTGGTTTGGTATAAAATACTGAAAATAATGATGTCTTTATTAGACTCAGTTATGATGCATTATCCTACTAACAGAATTTCCTAAAGAGAGGAAACTGTCTCTTCCGCCTAATAAATGTGCGCAAATGAAAAGCTGCTTCTCATATTTTACTTTAGCACAATCACTAAAATCTTTTTCTATTTTAATCAGAACTATATCAGGATCCTTTTCATCTCTTGACTCTGCTTTCTCCCGTGTGTATTTTGTTCATCCTAACCATAAAGCCTTCTCAGCATTCAGAGATAGAATTGTTGCTAATGTCTAGTCCCTGTCATCTCAAAGAAAACAGTCTATAGCTTCTTTCTCACATGTCAATCTAATTAAAGTTACTGTAGAAAATGAAAGCGACATACGTAGCAGAACACAGAGGTGTTCACAGAGCAGTTTTCAGGTGGATAACAACGGTGATTAAGGTGCTAGATTGTTTATTTACTCTTTAGAGAGCAGCCAGTTTCAGCTTAATGTAAAGCAAAGATAGAATTTTTGTTTAAATTATTCTTATGAGAGTTAAGTACCATTTAATAATGGGCTTAGAAGGAACAACTAAAACAATCCAGCTGCAAATTAAATAATTTAATTATATTGTACAATGTCTGGGACAAGACCAAATGCAAATGTGATCTAAACAAGAAGGTGCTTTCTCAAAAATCTCTCATTATGTGTGGATGCCCTTGTGTTTTCCCACTCTCTGGGAGTACAACATTATGCCCTTTGCATATGATTTATTTTTAAACAACAACAACTCTCTGTGATTTTACTTGGTTTGTAAAAATGTACTGATGCAGGAGGGGCTCTTTTTATATGTTATCTGCCCACTTAAAGGAAACAGATACGTATTTTTCCTGAATATGTTTCTCTTTTCTTTGCCATTTAACCTAAACCTCACTATGGTAGACCAAATAAGCCGAGTAATTAAAAATGTACAAATAAAAATGTACTAGTTGTCTAATACTGCAGTAATTCTAAAATTCACATTAACTAGGCTTTTCCAAAATATATTAGGGAGAGGATAAGACATATTCATGATATTGAATCCATTTCTACATATCACGTACCTTGTGGATGTCCAATAAATATTTATTGGTTACAATGAATAAGGCAGTTTAGCCATCCATACAGAGGAGGAAGCAAGAAAGAACACTGAATGTAGCCATGCTATCACATTACTGGATCATCAATCTCCTTTTACAATATGTTAGTAAATTTTCATAGTCCTGCTTCCAACTTCCTTTTGGATATGACAAAATACTGACATTTAAACATTATACTTTTATTGTCAAAGTGTCACCTCTATTCTTTGTACCTTTTTTCTGACTTAATTCTTACTGACAGTATGTGAGTATGAATTTGAATTTTTTTAAGATTTTATTATTTATTTATTTGAGAGACAGAGAAAGTGATAGAGAGCATGAGAGGAGAGAAGGTCAGAGGAAGAAGCAGACTCCCCGCGGAGCCAGGAGTCTGACGTGGGACTCGATCCCGGAACTCAGGGATCATGACCTGAGCCGAAGGCAGTTGCTCAACCAACTGAGCCACCCAGGTGCCCTGAAGTAGAATTTTTTTAAAGATTTTATTTATTTATTTGAGAGAGAGTGCTCAAGAACAGGGAGAGGGACAGAAAGAGGTGACAGAAACAGACGCCTCACTGAGCAGGGCACCCAATCCCAGGACCCTGGAATCATGACCTGAACTTTGCAAAGGCAGCTACTTAACCTACTAAGCCACCCAGGTGCCCCTTGAAGTAGAAACTTTTTTTTTTCTTTTTTAAAAAAATTATTTAAATCCAATTAACTAACATATAGTACACCATTAGTTTCTGGTGTAGTGTTCAATGGTTCATTATTTGCATATAACACCCAGTGCTCATCACATCACGTGCCCTCCTTAAGTAGAAACTTTTTATAACAAAAGCATACACTACATTCTGACAAACTGACTTTAGACAAAATTTATGTAAAGACACTCCCATAAAGCAGTATTTAAATTGCCCTACTTGTGTACTTTAGTTCATTAAAATTGTTACTATTCCAAATAGTCTTGTGGTGATGTGTCATGGGTATGGTTGTTATAGAAAAGCTAAAAAAGGAGAGGAAATTACAGACTAGATGACCCATCCAAAAAGGAAGGAGTATGTATTCATCTTCAATAATCTAAGTGTTTTTTTCTCTCATGTTAGTATGTGTTGTTTATAAACTCTTGTGTATCATATCAATATTTCTCATCTTCGTCAATCAATAATCATGCAGCAGCTGTTCCTCCTCTGAATGCAGATACTCTACAGGGCTTTCCTGGGATACAAAGTAACAGGAGATCAAGAGTGTACTTTCTGAGCTAAGGAGATTATCTGTTTAAGCTGGAAAAAGTAATATCATTACCAGGTGACACATAATAGAAATGAGAGAAATAATGAACAGGGGCTTTGTCACCTGAATAAATGCTCAGGAAAATTGGAAGCAGAAGGTAACAAACCAGAAACTTAAGACAGATGTGTCTTACAAGCTTTTAGGTCAGTTTAAGGAAATACAGAAAAAAAATGTTGAAAGTGTGAAGTGGGCAAAATTCAATAGCTTTCTTCTTGTGTCACTTGTTTCATTTTTCTTTGGTGTTCATCAAAATTCACAGGCAATCCAGGTATAGTCAAGATGCCTTGACAAGATTTCTGAGAGACTTTGATAATCAACTTCAAGAGTATTTCAAGACTGGAAATCATGCTGCAGAAATGCCAGTAGAGCAACTGCTCTTTATTTAGCTTCCTACCGTGTCTCTAGCACCTATCTGGGGTCTCCTTGGGCTGCCAGTTAATCATCAATTCTGGATATTGCCTTTGGTCTTTCTCTCCCAAGGGTAACAATGTGGCTGTGTTATTTTTGAGATAGAGACAGAAAAAAATGTGGAGATTGTATTCACAGTCTGCCCCTGGGACTTTGAGATTACAAGTGTATTTCAGTGGAGTTTCTGTCTGTTGCCCTGTGAGCTATTCATAAAGATCAAGCATGAAAATATCTTGACTGGCACCTGCCTGGAGCTTCTCTAAATGCATAACGTCAGTGTTCAGATGCCCAGACCACATGAAAATGTGTACTTTGGGTGAAAGCTTTCTGAGCATTTCTTTTTTTTTTTTCTTTTCCAAATTAGTTGATTGAAAAAATAGTTTGGAGAAAGAATGTAAAATGACAGAATTGTAAAAGTGAGGGAGGAGAAAGAAAAAAAAATAACTCAGGAAAAGCCATGTTTACATAAGTTAGAGGATGTTCCAGGCTTGGTTAGTACTGTGAGTGAGAAACCTTTTTGCTAAAACAGGAAGAATTCATATTATACACACACACACACACACACACACACACATACACACACACACACCCTTTACAAAGGCAAACAAACCTAAATACCAATAAGCTCTAATTGAATGGGAGTAAGAGTAAGCAGATTAACCTTTAAAGAAAATTGCTTTATATTCATTGAAACTTTGCTAATATAAATTCTTCAAGTTTAACTATAAGTCAATTAATGGCCATCATAAAAAGAAAATCATCTGTATATCCTTTTGAATGATAACTTTATTCAATTTTTCTTGTAGAAAATTTGGAAAAAATATAACCAAAATGTCAATAATTCAATCCTTTTATAATAACTAACTTATGAGATTATTCTGTATCTTTTATACATAAATACAAATACACAATACTATGCTGTGGTGTGTGTGTAAAATTATACACATATAATAATTGGTCTCTATTTTAGTGTTTCAAATTCTAGCTTATTGGGCATCAAGAGCTCATTACATTTACATATTCAAAATACTTCTTCCTTTGTATGTATATGTCACATATATATAAAGACTTTTAGTTTTGTTTGTAATATTTTTTGACATCCATGCATTTAAATATTTTTATGCTACTTAATCAGTATATTCTTTAGTCTTTTCTTCTTTTGCATTTCAATTATCTTATTGATTGTTGTTTCTGCCATATCACTTTGTTTCTCCCTTAGGTATAAGAAATCTTTAAAAATATATATTTTCGTATGTACCATACATAGTTAATCATTTCTCACATTGCTCTCACTGTATTACTTTCAATTACATTTTTAGAGATGGTCTTAATTACTCATTTGATTTTTTAGAATCAAGTCTTCTTTCTACCTCCAATACACGCTCAGATATTATCTCTTTAGTTATCAAATCCTTTCTTATATCACAACCACTCTTTTAATCTCAGTCCCCTTTACTCTCATGATTTTTGGTTTATTATTATTTTTCAAGTTTCTTGAGAATGCTAAACAACTCTGTCATTATCTTCTTCAGCTTTGAGTAGACTGGTTTTAGAAGTATAACCTTCATCAGAAACACTTAGGTATTATTCTTATCCTCTTGTTTCACAATAATTGTGTAGACACCAAGATAATTTTTTTTTTGCTTATACTCCTATTAACAAAGATATAATTCAATCTATTTTTCAACATAGAGGCCTACAAATTATTTGTAAGTCAATGTTCACCTGGAAGATAGTTCAGATCTTTCAGATATTCAGATTTAGGACAAGTTAAAGTACATATTTCTTAGCCAGGAGAAAAATACTAAGAAAAATTTCCTTAATCCAACTTGATAAACCGTATTGCAGTGGCCATTCCTCTAAGATTTTGGTATAAGTGGAAGGTGATAAAACCTCTGAGTTTTGACTTGATGGTTTTTACAGACCATTTAAGTTTTTCTCTTAGTACTTGGGACGTATACTAATTGGTAAGATCGTGGTCATATCTTGTTCCTAAGGCACCCAGGAAAAGTGAGAGAACAGGAAAGGAATTTCAACAATAGAATGTAAATTAGAAGTTATAACACAGGTAAACTTTGAAAATAAACAGAGATTCCTATTATAAAAGACAAGGGTTTGTAATCAAATTTTCTTTTTTAATTTGTTATTAACAAATGTATTATTTGACCCAGGGTACATGTCTGTGAATCATCAGGCTTACACATTTCACAGCATTTGCCATAGCACATACCCTCCCCAATGTCCATAACCCTACCCCCGCCCCACCTTCCAGCAACCCTTAGTTTGTTTCATGAGTTTAGGAGTCTCTAATGGTTTGTCTCCTTCCCCATCCCATCTTGTTTCATTTCTCTTCCCCACCCCCCCATAACCCCCTGCCCTGCCTCTCAAATTCTTCATATCAAAGCGATCATGTGATTATTGTCTTTCTCTGACTGACTTATTTTGCTTAGCATTATACCCTCTAGTTTCATCCACATCGTTGCAAATGGCAAGATTTCATTTCTCTTGATGGCTGCATAGTATTCCATTGAATATATATATACCACCTCTTCTTTATCTATTCATTTGTTGATGGACATCTAGATTCTTTCCATAGTTTGGCTATTGTGGACATTGCTGGTATAAACATTCAGGGGCATGTGACCCTTCAGATCACTACATTTGTATCTTGAAGGTAAATACCTAGTAGTGCGATTGCTGGGTCGTAGGGTAGCTCTATTTTCAACATTTTGAGGAACCTCCATACAGTTTTCCAGAGTGGCTGTACCAGCTTGCATTCCCACCAACAGTGTAGGAGGGTTCCCCTTTCTCCGCATCCTCGCCAACATCTGTCGTTCCCTGACTTGCTAATTTTAGCCATTCTGACTGGTGTGAGGTGGTATC